>CAJJDN010000056.1:0-14936 GCA_905182985.1 Paramecium sonneborni
CAACATTTAATTTAATAAGCGATTCAATAAAATTGAACATTATCAAAAATTTATTTATTTATAAATATTAATATAATTTTGGTTATATATAACAATTTAAAATAAATGTGAAAAGATCAAAGTTATGATAAAGATTTAGTATGTAATGAAGATTTCAGTAAAATTTATTAATATTATATAGGTATTTAAGTAACTTGTGAAGAGGGTTGATAATTATGTACAAATACATAAAGTTGCTTAATTTGTAAACCTGTAAAATTTCTCCTTTTTGATTAATGTCTCAATGATTGTCCATAATACAAAAACAGAAGGTAATTATTGTTTAAACAGCCTTGATATTTTCATTAAATATGATTTAAGAATTATGTAATTAGTAAAAGAATTTCAGGATCAATCAACAACCTAAATCAGGGTAAACAGTTTATTTTCAATTTAAAATAATAAGGATAGTAGTGAAAATTTTTTAAAAAGTGATAGAATATATTTCAGCTATCTTTCAAATAAAAGGATATTTGGAGGACCATTCTATTGGGTAGATGCAGCATTTCAATTTGCTCCAACATTAGTAATCTTAGGTGATACACAAGTAAATCGCAATATTTTTTTTTAAATACATAATCAAGTTTAGTAAAGTATTGATTTAAACAAGGATATGTAGGAAATAATCAAATACTTCAAGATTAAAATTGGGAAGACTCATATATATTCAATTTATATTCAGTTTAATAATCAATCTATTTTGAATTGACTTCTGCAATAAACTCATTATAGATTTTGATTGTAATAATCAAGAAAAACTTGCCTTATGAGGAATTTAGAATTTTCTTGTTTTTGTATTTTCTGAATGCTAACTTGGATATTAATTTGATTAATTTAATTATGAATCTGATAGAAACCCTTGCATTCCAATCTGCGGTGATAAAATATTGGGGAAGAAGAATGTGATGATGGAAATTATAATCCTTTTGATGGATGCTTTGATTGTAAATATTAGCGTGAAGAATAATGCATTTATTGATTAAAAGGACGATGCTTAGTATCATATTAAAAATAAAAGAGTTTTGAAAAACATATGAAAAATATATTGAATATGAATTGTCTTATAATTTGGATATGTTATAGTTATCGTGTATATTTAATTTTAGCAATTGTGTAAGTGGTACTATTTGAATTCAATTGAAAATTTATGTGTTACAAGTTGTGGTGATTCTATATTATGATAAATGCATTCAATGCTATGATGGCTTTCTTTTAGATGGAGATGCTTGTGTTTCATTTTTTGAAGAGAGTTTACTTAATCAATAATAAGAAGAAAGTGGTATTTTAGATGAAGGATGCTTGAAATGCAAAATTAAAAATGGGTATACATTTTGTTTTACCTGAGATGAAATATTTACTTAGTGCCTCACTTTAAGTAATTTTAATTTGATTTGCAAATCTTGCATAGATGGTTATTATCCTTTTGATGAAAAATGTAATATATGTGAATCTAATTGTATTACTTGCAATTTACAATCAAATTTATGTACTTAATGTTTTAGAGAAGATTTTAATTTTTGTGAATCTACTCCAGGTCTATATCCAAATTTTAAAACTAAAAAATGTGATTCCATATGTGGCAATGGAATTTAAGTTCATTACGACAAGTAATGTGATGATCATAACTTAAAAGATGGGGATGGATGTGATTTTAATGCAATTTCGAATATTCAAATGACGATCTTAACCAAATAACAGGTTATAAGTTTCAAGGGAATTTTACCTATGATTTAACTCTTAAACCTTTATCTCAACTATAACTTTTGGGTAATACTACAAATATCACAATAGAAAATATAAACAATTAACTTTACTAATATACATCTACTTAGATTGATAAATTAATTTGTAGATTATAATTTAAAGATTGCTTTTATAATAGGATAATTAGATTTAATATGATATCTAAAGATCTTATAGTTTTTGAAGATAATTCTATATTGAATAGAGATAATGGCACAGATATAACCATTCTCCTCTAATAGAATAGGCAGAGCTTGTAAGAAAATTTGATAGCATATTAGTCCCAATAATTTAGTGTATACAGGATGTCTATCAAAAGAAAATTATATATACCGATATTGAATATATTGTTCTAGGGAAAACAAAGCTCTAAATATAAAGTGAATTGCATTGCAGATGTTACTTTGGTGAATATGGACTCAAAATAAAGATTTAAATTCATTTATTTTTATTTATGAAATATAGATTAAGTTTATAACAGAATGCCACAGGATGAAATTAAAATTTTATTATTGTTGTAAATATGATTGATTAATTCAATAGAATTACTACTTTTGAATAGTATATTATTCAAAATGTACAATAATATTTTGAATGATTTTTTTTGATTTTATTGATGAATAGAAGTTTAACATTATGAAAATGCAATCATCATATAAGAGTTCAAAAATAAAATTAATATATGATATTAAAAATGATTTAATTGTTTCATATTTAAAAATTTAGGCAGCATCTTTCTTTCTATCAATCCTGTTTTTTATATTCTCTTATTTCTATTATTTTTTACGAATAATTAGAAATAATTATATATTATCCATCTGAGCTCATTGTTCCATATATTTTTCCTTTACAATAAGTGGGATCGAAACTAATAACCTAATTTAATTAAAAATTATAAAGATCTTCTAAACATTCATTATCAATTTTATTATTTTTTATAACTTTTACTAGATTAATTTATGAACCATTCTTAATAAGTAAGAGATTATTTGATGAACAATATTAAAAAGAAAACTTGCTTTCACAAAGCTCTCCATCTCCAAACACTAGCAATTACTTCTTTTTTATATATTTTTTTTCATGATCAAGCTAATAAATATATAAACTATCATTTCCAACTGAATTTAATTCTGCCGCTTGAGTAAGATTCATTTTAATTGGTTAATAGACAAATACTGAATCACAAATAAAACCTATAATATAACCAAGTTTATCAACTTAAATAATTTATGAGACCGTCCAAATTTAATTAGAGTTAGAAAACTCATTTACAACAATAGTACAATCACGAGAACAAGATATCAATTTATTTCCTTATTTATTTATAGATAAACCATACACAAAGGAATTATGGCAAAAAATAATTTATGAAGAGCTCCATTATTCATTTTTTTATTTCCATGATCTAATTGTATAGTCATTACTTCCAGTAATGACAATATCTTCTTCACTATTTAAAAGTAAACAATTAATTGAACTTTTATGGCCTCTTAACTTCTAAATAAATTTTATTGAGGCCAATAAATTTGATGACCAAATTTTTAATGAAGAAACTCCATCATTTGTAATAAAGTTTGATTTTCGTATATGAAAATATAGTATGGAAGAAAACTACTTTTCTTGTTTGATGACTTAAAATTATTTAAATTTTCCGAATTTAAAGAAGGCTATTTATATTTCATACCTCGAAGCCATAAGCAGTAGAGATTACTGAATGTTGATTGCAATCTCAAAACAGCCTTTTTTTATCTGCTATGAGTTTAAAACTTAGTATGTTTGATAATTTGATTAATTTTTTAAACTCTCCTTATCCATATTATTTTTTATATTAAATTTTTAATATTAAAATACTGGAGGGATAAAAAGAATAAATATAAGATATAAAAATTCTGGGTTTTGAAAGGAATATGATATAATTTTAAATATCCAATCATATTATATTAGATTATATTGATTACAATTACTCAGATTATTAATTTTGATTAGAAATCAATTAAATTAATATTAAATTTGAAATTTGTTTTAATTTTTCAACAAAATTACAAAACAAGGCAAAGTTTTTTAATGTATTGATTCTAAACACTTTCTTATAGTCAACTCTGTAGTTACTAGAATAAATTAAAGTCAGTACAACCTATTAAAATAATTTTTTGAATTCCAAAGCGCCATAATCCATGCTTTATACTTTTTTCATCAAATAATAATTCTTCTCTATTTCGATGAAACCGAGATACTCCAAAAAATATTACATTTTTTGAAATCATCTAATAAAGTTTCATTAATTATTTATTTTATGTAGATATTTATTAAATTTTTGATTGAGAGCTAGTTGTAAATTAAGTCAACCTTGGATTAAGTTAGTATTATTAAATCATATTTTTTTGGATTATTCAAATTGATCCTCTTAATTCTCCTATTATTCATTCAAAATGCCTATTAACTTTTCATATGGTACTTCTTTTACCATCAAAGATTCGAAATTGACCGACCTTTAGAAAAATATTATTAAAAACGGGACAATCATTCTCAATTTAGAAATTTTGGTATATATGAATGTATGAGTGAAGATGCTGAATATTCGATCACTTGGGTTAATATTATAAAAAAGGTAAATAAGATAAGGTAATAAAAATTATCATTCAAAATTTTTTTTATTTGATTATTTTTATCTAAATTAATGATAATTAAGCATAATATAAAAAATGTTGATTTTATCAAAAATTACCAATCTGAAATTAATTGAAAAGATAAAGGACCTTTTATCCCTCAATTAGCAGAAATTTAGTATAACACGTGATATTTTAAGATGATTTGAGTTTTGTTTATAAGATCATTTTAAAAATCAATTATATAATACTTTGTCCAGGTTATTAATAAATTCCCATTAAAGAGTCTAAATAAAGATGAAAAAAGTGAATGAAAAGAGAAAAAAATCAAAAGAAATTTTACAACGGTTGATTGAGATCAGCTAACAAAAGGGCTATGAACATATAGAGAAGAGGAAAAAAGAGCGAAAAGAAAAAGGAATTATCTGGAAACCTAAATTGAAATTATTAATTAAAAAATAATTTTCAATCAATAATGTTAAAAAATAAACCCTGATATTAAAATATGCACTACAAATCCTGGATAGATAATATCTGCTCCGTTAAAATTACATGCAATATCATCCCCAAATATAGGCTCACTTGCAGGTCCTATTGCTGCCCATAGCCTATTTAGACGAATAACTGCCATAATCAAGTATTTGTACTTTCATTTACCAGCAAAGGCATTTTTACATTTATAGTAACAATATGTAATGTCTTTTACATGAGGTCTAATAATGGCACTTACTAACCAAGAATCACCTTTATACTTTCAGCTTTTGCATCGTAAATAGAAACTGCATTTTAGTGATGACCATCAATGCTTGTTGATTTAATTATCGGTATTTATTACTGTTATCTTCCTCCTTACTTTTTCACTAAAGTTTCTATATCAAATTGCTCTCCATATTTTAGTAGCTTATATTATTTCTCTCACTCTATAAACTTACTCTTTCTCTCTATCTTTCCTTCCTCATTCAACAATCATTTATTCCCTTTGGTAGAAAAAATTTCATCAAAATGTGCTGAAGTGAGTCTCATACTTATCTGTACTTACTTAAAATTGGATATTAAGGGTTGATTTTATATTTGAATTCTCCTGCCAACAATTGTTCAATAGAGTAATGGGAAGTGACTACAAACACCTTATGTTATATTTCAGAGTGGATAGCGCTTCTTTAAGATCAAGAATTAAAATAATCGGTGTAATGGGGGAGGATTTTCTTGTATATTAGTGTCTTAAATGTAACGAAAATTCGTAAGTGATAAAGAACTTTTTAATTAGTGTGATTCAAATATGTAATAGGAAGTATGGGATTAATAATTACTTTTTAATCTTAGACAATCCATTGGTTAACAAAGCTTAACATTTAATGAAGGAAATTTATAAATAGTAACTCACATGTATTTACCTCCATATTCTCCATAATTCAATCCAATAGAACAATTGTGGGATTGAAAAAGCAGAATCAAAAAGTTTTACCCTTCTGAATAAAGTCTGCTCTTAAATATAGTTGAGAGCAGAAATAAAATTTAAAAAGAGAATCAATAATTTCAAACTCAGAAAAGTTGGATCACTCTAATCCAAATTTATTTATATTAATAATTCCTTGTCCATAAGAATGAAATTAAAAAGATTTTTTAATTTGAGACTATCAAATATATTTTATTGAAAAGAAAAAAGATATTTTATTTGTCCATACTTATATATATTTTCTTTACAATAATAAATCTAGATTTATTCATTTAAATTTTTGAATGAATAAATGCTAAATAAATAAATACATGCAATAATATTTTTGGAGGTTAATTAGAGATTCAATTCTCTTTTTTTATTTTTTAGAAATAATAATCTTTAATTGTATTAGAATCTTTAAATATTATAAAAATTAAACAAAATTTTAAGAATAGTGATGAAGTAAAATTTAAAATCAGAATTTATCAAATGATCATGATAATTAAAATTGTCTCATTGTTCATTATCCAATAAGAAATAAACACTATATCAAGATAAATATATCAAAAATTCGTTAAAAGGCAAGTATAGTTCAAATGTTAAAGTATGATGTATTGAAAAAATTATTAAAAATTAATAAATACCTCTTCTAAGTCTTGATTTTCTTAATATTATCAAATAAAAAATAATGTTTATCTAAGTTCCAAATCTTTTAGAAAACGAGTTCACTCTTTTAAGGTTAAATATTACATAATATTTGATAATTCATCATACAAGCAAGCAGCAGCTCCAGCAAATTGAAAAGGGAAAAATATTTTTAACTTCAATTTAATTTGATTTGCCAAGATTCTTGCTTAGGAATTAATTAAGAAAGAATTATTCATATTAGATCAAGATATAAATATCTACTTTATTTATTTTTATCTTTTTGTTATTTTGATTTGGCTTTATCTTTAACTCATGAAATTTCAATATCATTTTCTCTTCCATCACATAGATGAGACATTTTTTATTTGCTTATATTAAGGATTCTAATTAGAATGATCAAGCATCATGAATAAATATGTATTCTGCATAAGAGTCAAATCAAATAAATATAATAATATTTAAGAAGTTTTTTCTGTTATATTCCTATAAATTTTTATGAATATAGAAGAATTAAAAAGTTAACCCTGTCAATAAGAAATATGTTAAAAAAAGCAATTTTGTCATACATCAAATATTTATCATCATGTAGATACAATTATATTTCCATATAAATATCCTAAAATTGAGAAAGTTCAAATTTAAAAATTAATTTATTAATTTAAGAAAAAAATGATTAAATAGTTAAAAATTTTAGAAATGAAGAAAGATATTTAATCAAGAAATCAAAAATATTCTACTATATTAAAAATTTTTTTTTTTAATGAAAGCTAAATCATCAACTTTATTATAATAAATTGGTCAGAGTTATTTAAATTGGTCTAGTCTATGATGAAGTCCACTATAAATAATTATTTTTCGCTCTTATAATAAAAATATAAAATTACTAAGTGTTGCCTAAATTTCTTTAAAATATCAATTTTTTCATTTTTAAAATATTAATTTTAACCCTCTTTTCTTTTTAACTTATATGTGATAATTTTTTCCTCAAAAACTTTGTAAATACAAAATTAGGTCTAAAAGCTTGAAATGCTTACCAAAGAATTTATAAAATTATCAACCTGTATTTTGAATAATAAACTCTCAAAATATCAGTAATAAATGGGTAACTCAATATTACGCTATCAATGATGATAACTATTTGAATTATAGTTTAAATATTTTATTGCTCTTCTTATTCACAAATGTATTTTATGACTGCTAAAAATATTGCAATTTAACAGAACTGACCACTTTTTATGTCAGAAACATTGAATTTTTTAAGTATATATGGTTTATAATGTTGAGTTATTAGTTAGTAAATTAGTAAACAAAGTCCTAATAGAGATGCTTTTAAAAAGATATGAGTTTCAAAATAGATCAGAATAATTATTAAAATTGTTTTCTTCCATAATTTAATAATCTCCCAAAAATAGTTCTTTTTATTATATTCATTAAATAAATAGCCAATATGTCTTCTAAATTTTATTTTATTATGCTAATTTTGTTTGATGTACAAAATAAAAAATAATGATAATGGTAATATTAATCCTATTATTAATGATCCAGGTATTGCAAATGCATATATCCATGTAATATGATTTTATGAACCATAAATCAAGGATACATCTCCAGATATATAGCTTAAATTTGATATCTTCCTAATTGCTAGAATTTAGAAAAATCTAAACTATAATAATAAATTTTACTGATTGATCAATGAGGCATAATTTTAGATAAACAAAGATAGACATGTAATTGAGATAATTCTGCTAGGAAATTTAGATTTTTAAAATTTTGATAATATTTAAAATCCTAGAAAGATAATTAATATCTAGCTAGCCATAAGTGCAAACATTACTAAAATTCTACTGTACATTAATTCCATTCCTGAAATTTCAGCTAAAAAACATTCAAAATAGTTCGCCATAAAATAGGAAGTATCATTAGAGTATTTAAGAAAGCTAAATGAAAACGAAAAGCTAATATTAAATGTAAATATGAGAGAGAACACCCATATATAATTCAAAAATAATTTCAGTAAGATACTTTCATGATCTAAAATATTTATATTATTCACGTTACCTTAATTGAGTTTGAATAAAATTTCTGTAAAATTTTATCTTATTTTTATTTAAGCAAAAAGCTAATTTGATTTTTCAATACTTTTGATTGTTAAAAGAGTGGAAACAACAGCCCTATCATAAATCTAATATCAATTTACCAAATTGATGTAAGAAAAAAAGCTAGAAATCTTTTAGAGAGCTCTTGACACTTTTAACAATCAAGTTATTATTAATTTTTAAAGAATTTTCCATCTCCTCTAATATCAAATCTATCGCATTCTTCACAATATCCCCCTATATGTCCCATTGAACAAATATCATTACCTACATTCCATCCTCCTAAACAATGGATTGCATTTTTATAACAATACTCTACAAAATCTGAAAGTTAATTTGGTCTCCAAAATCCAGGTTTTAATTAAATTCTATTAGATGTAATAGCTTCAAATTTATTTTTATCAAAAATTGAACACTTTGTAGTATTATATGTCACAGAATAAAACCCTTATTCAGATTTACATCTTTAACAACCAGAGAAAATATAAAATTCTCCTAATTAACATAAGAAACTATTAACTCTTATTCTATAGGCTAAGTTCTCTTACTAATATTGTGTATTACAATAAATTAATATTTCGTATATTTTATTATCCTAATTATATGGGTCTAAATTAAATTCTAATGAACTTAAATTAAAACTGTTTGTATCTTGATTAAAACTTATTATTGATATATAGGTTAATTCAATTACTTTTGATAATTAAATATCAAAAATCTATTAATATATTTTGCAGGTAGAATTATTAAAGTTTATTTATTTTTCATTCCTACTATTTTTAAACTTCATGCTAAATTCATGAAAATACGATTAATATTTCTAAAGCTTAGAATTATAAATCTGATAATTCTAAATCTACTACCCACTAGGAATTAATAAAAAATGTGATTTTACCACACTTTCTTATGATAAGATTTAAAAAGGCTTTACTGTTAAGACCTAATAGGAATGATTTTCGATTATATGTTTTGATGAAAACATTTCCTTTAAATTTATTGATAATGTTAATCGTAACGGTAATTCATTAATATTATTTGAAGACAATTAAGCTTAATTAAATAAGAGAATCGACTTAATAAAATTATTGTTATTTAAACTACTATTTCCATCTAAATATATACCCCCTGCTTCCTCAGCTTTATTATGGCAAATTATTGTAGATTAAATAATAAATCTATCAGAACCTTCTATAAAATAAAAACCACCCCCTTTAGAAGTAGCGTTGTTATTAATAATTTTTGAATTTGATAATTTAACTTTTAAATTTTCAACTAAAATGCCAGATCCTTATCTACCATTATTAGAAATGAAGATTGAATCTTCGATTTAAAATTTACTGTCAACTCTTCTGTCCGATTTTGCAAATATACAACCATAATTTAGGATATTATTCTTTATGCAAAATAATTCTGAGATTGTTATTTGCTTGAAATCTATTATGTCAAAATATAATAAACCTTCATAACAATATTAACAATTATTATTCAATACCTAAATTTTAGTAAAAATAACAATATTTCTATTTGTGAAACTACTGATTTTTATTAATGCTCCATTCTAATTTGAATTTGCAAGAACATTTTCAAAAAAAGTTTAAATAAGTTCCACTTTTATATTATTCTCTACATAATTAATTATTGAATTGCATTAA
The DNA here is from genome assembly GCA_905182985.1 of Paramecium sonneborni. Classification (NCBI taxonomy): domain Eukaryota; phylum Ciliophora; class Oligohymenophorea; order Peniculida; family Parameciidae; genus Paramecium; species Paramecium sonneborni. Next base: position 10,226 of record CAJJDN010000056.1, read on the forward strand.
CCTAAATTTAAGCCAATATGATTATAATTAAAATAATGGTAATTTTAATTAGTGAACTTGAGATCATTAAGATTTTATATTTAAATATTATTAAAATATATCCTTGATACTAAAATATTGTTTTATTTTACGTCTACTAAATACAAGGGATAAAAAGTTAATATATTTATAAATAAGGTATTCATAACAATTATCTATTTTGAATCTGTTATTTTTAGAACAGAGGATAATATAATTCCTTCTATTTGAATATCATTTAAAGTCAATGAACATCCTAAAAAATTCATTATTGCATTATTGCTAATTATTTTCTACATATCTATTAGACTAAGTTTCCCTATAGATTGAAGAAAAGTATTAAAGGCATTTTCAGTCGAAAAAATTCTAAAATTTTATAATTTTACATTATTTTATTAGGCATTCTAAAAATCAAATTCAAAATTGAGAATCTAATTCACAAGAGAAAAACAGTCTTTAACAATAATATTTTTTATTTGAACATTATTTTAAGAGGGCGAAGGATATATTGTCAATATTGAAGAAGATAGTTTATTTATAACATCAATTAAGGTAATATTTTCTAGATAAAGTGAAAATAAGCTTTTTTTAGCGTTAATTGTAATTGCACCATCATTTTGAGTTTTAAAAATAAAGGAATTATAAGCATGAGTAATTTTGCAATTTTTAATAATTACTATTCCATCTCTTTTAAGGTTGATGTTAAAGATTTGACTAGCTTTTGCTTGTATAAAATTAAAAACTCCATCAAACAAAGTAATTTTGGTAGCTTATATTGATAAAGAACCTCCTACATTTTCAATTTTGAATAAGTCTGAGATTATATAAGTAATTTCATTTTAATTAAAATCTCCTTATATTTCAACTTCGTAATATTTAATCCAAAATTCTTGATCAATATAATTATGATTATTAACTAAAAAATGCTCAATCTATATTTCATTTGACAAGATAAATATATAAGCTGAGGAAGAATTTGTTATTGAATTATTAGTGCAAATGATATTTTTTAAAATAATAAAACTTGATCTTGAATCTACATACAAAAGACTTGCAAAAGTTTCAGATGGATCTTCATAATATTAATGAAAAACATTCTCATAAAAGTTTAGATTTTTTATTTCTATAATTTAAGATTTCGTAGACATTATTTCTATCAAGGATATAGTACTTCCGATATTTTGTTTTATAATAATATTTCCATTCACTAATATATCTTATAATTTAATATATTCTTATTTAGTTAACATAATCAATGGATTTGATTAAATTGAGATAATTGATTAATCTATACTAAACTAATTTAAAAGTTTAATTTTATTTAATATTATTTCAGTAAAACCTGAGACTACTAATAATTAGGAATGAGGAAGACAATTTTAGAAACAATTAGATGATATTCTTACTTTTAATTCCTAAACTTAATTTTCATAATCAAGATTTTCAATTCTTATAAAAGGAATAGCAAATAATGATATAAATCGAAAATTAGTTGTATTTCTTAGAAAAATATTTTGCATTATTAAGCTATGGCAATTAAAAATGATAAGTTACTATTCTTAATTACAATTAATAACATTATCTTAAAAATAAAAGTTTTTTAGCTAAATTATCACTTAAGAAGTAGATTATTTTTATTCAGTAATAAAAATAGAAAAATAGTTTACAGTATTTTCATAAATCTAAATATTATTCATCTAAATTTCTTACTTTCTTTACATGGATGAGATTTATGATATTAATTAAAATTAATTAACATTGTTTTCCTTGAATAAAAAATTTTAACAGTAAAAGTCATAATTAAAAATTATGAATTTTGAATTCATAAATTAATTTTATTTACAGGAGATTTCATTAATATGAATAGCAGTTTCAGTTTTTTCAGTACTATATATAAGACTTGAATTTGAAAAAATAGAGTTTATTATAGAAAATTCATTAAATGTGGCTTATGAAAATTCATTTTAATTAAGATTGAATTTTGCAAAAGTTGAATTGTAAAATTAACAAGAATCAATGATGATATGTTTGATTTAAATGTTTCTCCTGCTGTTTTAAAATTAAAATAATGTTGAATTAGTAAGTTTACAATTTCTAAGTAAAAGATTTATAATTATTAGATCATCCCCCTAATCAACACAAATTACATCAAAAATTAATGAATTTTCTATGTTTATATCAAAAATTGATATATTTTACAAATTAAAATTGAGGAATTTATCTGATTTAATTGACATTTAAGCCAGATTTTTATCTATTGAATAAAATTCTGTATCATGAATATTTAAATTAATTGATTAACCATCATTCCCAATTTTTATATTCAATTAAAGATTAATTTAAAATTATAGCTGGCTCAAAATGATTGAATCAAATTTTAAAATATCTAGGTATAAATGATTTGAAATTATTAAAGGATTATTACTGCTCTAAATCTTCAAACTAGTTTATTAAATAGAAAATATTTTTTCTTTAAAGTCATTCTCAATTTATTATTCAGAATCCTCAAAAATACAGTCCGCCTTTATTTAAAATAATAAAGTAACTTTCTAAAGGCCAATCTCATTAGAATATATATAGTTATAAATATCTTTTATATGTAACATATTAGAGGCTAAATGGTTACAATAATATAAATTCTAAGTTAAATAATAAAATACATAAACATATTCTAAATTATAATTGCAATTATTTTCAAAACAATATTAAGCAATTTGTATGTTTGGATCTATTTGGACTTATTATAAAGGAATTTTTTAGATGCATTTATACGCATACATGGCATTTTCAGGAGTTATAGTAATATAAGGATTTATTTTCTATTTTAAAAAAGATGTTTACTTTTATTTCTTCAATTGATCTGTTTTAGCAAACTTGACATAATGAAGGACATTAAATACATTTTCCATCATCTTAAACTTTCATTGGTTCTTTATAATAGTTTAATGAGCATCTGGAGCAAGAAAAATTATAGTTATTTAAACTTTCACAAACAGAACAATTTTCATCACAATATTTTTAACAATTTAAATTTTATAATTTATAGCCTTTTATGCATTCAGTGGCTTAAGTTGGAAAGGTTAATATAGAGTTAGTAAAAATAGGTCGATTTGGCAAGAATTTCATTATAAAACCTTGAACTAACCATTACCAATATCCTAAATTACTAGATTCACAACATTTTTTTGAATTTGGATGTTCACATTTTAAACAGACTCCTGAAACACTTTAAGCATAAAAACCGTCTTCACAAATTAAACATCTCAAAGTTTATTATGGGGTTTCAATACATTATAAACAATTTAGAATGTGATTTTAACAGTTTATGATTTCAAAAGCAATATTAAAATCATGTATTTCTGATAATGTGCAAATTTCTTAATTTTATAGATTAAAAAAGGATCGAAGACAATTTTCTTAGGAAGGTCTCTAATTAATACATTCTCCTGTTTAAAATTTGTAAATAAATCCCTCTATACATTAAGCACATCCTACCTTAATCTCTTCATCAACTAATGTAAAATTTTGTTAAAAACCAAGGGTAGTTTTTGTAGGATCACTAGCTAAATAATTGAAACAATATAAACAATACGGTATCTTACACTCAAAACATTTACTTGAAAAATCTTTAAAATTTGGAGGATCACATGTTTTTTCTTTTTGGAAATCAAAACTAAATGAACTAGGATATATTTTAATGCAATTTAAATTTGTTAATAAAATTTAACATTCATTGCATCCATTTCCACAAAAATAGCATTCATTATTTATTTCTTGAGAGATTTTGCAGAAAGTTTTAAATTCTAATATTTATTCAACATTATTATAATTTAGATTTGAAACATCACAATCTGAGCAATATTATAAATCATTGCCTAATAAAAAATATTTTAATTCAATAAATTAAAAATATTCTGCTATATTTCCATTTTTATTTGTAAATAAATTTGTATCGCATAAAAAGGTTTAAGTCCATTGTTTTGGATTTTATAAGCATTCCAAACATGTTATTAAATTATTATTAATTATTGAAGGGCTTAATTATATATAATAAATAATACCATTAAATACAATCATCTTCATATTCAAAAAAACCATATTTGCATTTTTCTTATTTAGGTTCCTCTAAAATTAATGTAAATTATAAAGTTTAATAATTAATACATTAATCATTTTAATCTATGGTTCCATATTCACAAATACATTCCCTAAAATCTTCTAAAAATCTTCTGTGTGATTATTCAAAACAAGATAAACAATCATTTCTTCTTGGACCATCACATTCTTGACAAGTTGGATGACAACTAACTTATGGTTTACTATCATCAAGACAATTTAATATTTAGAAACCTAAAATTTAGATTGTTAAAAAGTTGTTTTCGGATTACAAAATATTTCCATAAGACAATTTAAATTGCATCATGCTAAATTGCATTACATCTAAATTGAAATTGAATTCTTTTTGCTAAAAACCTTTATATAATTTTATTGAAATAGAAATTAAGTTTTATATTTTTTCTACTAGAATATAATGCCATAATTAAATATCCTAGTCTTCTATGTCAAATGTTTAAGTTTTTAGGTAAGGATTGTTTAAGAAATTCATATTTACAGATGGAAAAGTATAACTATAGGTTGTTATAATTATCTAATTTCTTAATGAAGATAATTTGTAAAATAATTAAAATGCACA
>CAJJDN010000056.1:25670-54817 GCA_905182985.1 Paramecium sonneborni
TTTCAAGGATACTAATAAATTTCCATATAATTAACAAATAAAAATAGAAAAAATGATTTATCATAAACAAATATTTTTAACTTTTCCTGTTAATTAATATTAGCATTTTAAAAGGAAAAAATTTTATTTTACTTGATTTAAGTAGCATTCATATTTAGGTGAGGTGAAATAGTATTTTAAATAATAAATGAGACAACAAGATAATTATAAAGAATAAAATCATAAAAGTTTAATAATTTTAATGAAATAATAAGATTAATTTATTTCAAGCATTCAAAGAATCTCCACATTGTTCTAATTTAGATATTTTGATTACTTAATAATTCTAAAATCTAAGGTTAATTGGGCTTTATCTAATCGGCAATAACTAAAAATGAATGTGCTTTTTCAAACTAACCAAGGGCAAATGCACATTAAGCTATATAATAATACAAAACTTTACCTTTACCATATAAAGATAACATATGTTCTGGTTCTATGTTTAATGCTTGGTCAAAAGACTTAAATGCAAATTCAAATTAATTCATTCTTATTAAGCAGTCCCCTTAAATCAATGAATTAAATTTACCTCTTCCCCATAAAGATTATACATCTTGGGGATTAATGCTCAATGCTTCATCATATCGTTCTAATGCTTATTGGAATTTATTCATCATTTTTAGACATTCAGCTTATATTAATCTTATTTAATTTACCTCTTCCCCACTAAGATAGAATATGTAATGGATCGATACTCAACACTTTATTATACCATTCAATAGCTTATTCATATTGACTCATCATTTTTAAACAATCACCTTTTTTATTTAAAAATTAATTTTACCTCTTCCCCAAATTGCTAATACATGTTATTAGTTGAAGCTTAAAACTTTATCAAAGAATTTCAGGGCTTATTCAAATTGATTCATCAGTTTTAAACATTCACCTTTGATTAATTCTAGAAAATTTACTTTTCCCATATAATGAATCTAAATGCTGAGGATTAATAACCAAAACTTTATCATACCATACAAGCGCTTCTTCAAATTAATTCATCATCTTTAAACATTCACCTTTATTTATTGAGTTATGTTACTTATTCCCCATAAAGATAAAATATTCATTGGATCAATTATAAGCACTTTATGAAACCATTCAAGAGCTTGTTCATATTTTTTTTTTATTTTTAGACAATCACCTATGATAATTTGAATACATTTACCTATTCCCCATAAAGATAATGCATGTTATTTGTTGATAGTTAATGCTTTGTCATACTATTTAAGTGCCTCTTCAATTTGATTAATCATTTTTAAACATTCGCCTTAATTAATTAAATTTTTTTACCCTTGCCCCATAAAGATAATAAATGTTTTGGATTTATGTTTAATGCTTTATCATAATATTCAAGTCCCTCTATAAATTTATTGTTCATTTTTAGACAATCACCTTAGATAATTAAATTATATTTACCTGCTCCACATAATGATGGAACATGATGTGGATTAATGCTCAATGCTTTTTAATACCACTCAAGTGCCTGCTCTTTTTTATTCATCATTTTTAAACATTCACCTTCTATTTAAAAAAATATTAACTTTTTCCACATAAGGAGTCAACATATTATGGATGAATCAATAATGCCTTTTCATAAAACTCCACTGCCTCCTCAAATTGATTCATTTCAGTTAAGCATCCTCCTTTGTTTAATAGAATCAATTATACCTTTACCATATAAAGATAACAAATGATCAGGATTGACGAATAATATTTTATCGTACTATAAAATAGCCTACTTATATTATTTAATCTATTTTAGGCAATCACCTTTAAAAAATAGAATTAAGTTTACCTTTAACCCATAGTGTTTATAAATGCTATGAATTGATGCTCAAAGCTTTGTCCAAATATTATATTGCTTCAAAATAATCATTTATTAAATATAATTATAATCCTAAGAATTAAAATTACTATTCTACCCTTTCCATAATATCCTAATAGAGTTTATTTCAGAGTTAATGATTTTTCTAAATTAATTAATGCATCGTTGATCTTTCCTTGAAACAATAGACAAATTCCTTTTTATTATTAATTATTAGTATCATACCTTTTCCTGCATATGCCTCAGCATGATTTGTATCCACATTTAAAACTTTATTATAACAATAAATAGATTCCTCATACCTTTCTAATTAGATTAAGCAATCTCCTTAATGAAATTTGTATATTTGTTACCTTAAGAGTAGAAGTATTCTTTTTTGGATGAATCTATCTCAATAGCTTTTGAATAGTACGGCAAAGCTTCTTTAAATTAGAAAGTATCTCTTAGACATTCACCTTAAGATTGAAGGAAAAATAAAACCTATTCCATATTAAATCGCTGAGTTATTCTAATTTATAAATATACATTTTTCGTAATTCTATCTAGCTTCATTGTAACATTTTTATTTTCTTAAGATATCACCTAAATTATCAAAAATCAATAACCTATATTCTGTAATGCTTATTCAGTTTTTGGATTTATTTTTAGTACATCATTGTATATTTATATTGCATTATCAAATTTATTCAAAATAAATAATGAATTTCCTTCAAATAGTTACAACTACTTACCTTTTTATTACATAATTTCTATATTATATGGTTCAATTAACAACAGCTTGTCAAATATTTCGATGGCTTCATTTTATTAATCTGAGATGCTTAATTAGATACCTATTAGATTATAAAATTTAATCTAACCTTCTTGATATTCTTTGTTATTGATTATCTTTTACGAATCAGTGATTTAATATGTAATATGATGTAATTCTAAGTAACTAAAAAGATTGCCAATCTATTTCTGAAATTTCAACAATAAATTTAAAATGTTAGTATCGAAAGTATTTCTAAATTTGTCAAATATTATAGATGATTCTAGAATTTATTACCACTAGTTATGGTTGAGATTATTAATTTTATCTTCAAATCCACAGAACTTGTATAATAAACCAGATATTAAGGTATCAATAGATTTAGATAATTATTAGAATTTAGATTGGTATTATAATATGATATCCCTTGAATGAGTTGATTTCTCAATTAAAAATGATTTCAATTCATGAATGCTATGAACATCTTCATCAAAATGTTAGATATGTTTCTTCTATTTTTGGCATTTTAAACAAAAAATTCTATTCTCTAAACACTCACTTTATTAACACCAGAAAAGCACATTATCTTGAGAGTGAACCTTACATTTAAGATCTAACAGTGAAAAAGAGTCTTAATTCATATTTAAATTATTTAAAAGTTTAATAAGATCAGATGCTCTTAAGAACATCACGAAATCAAGGTTGTTTTTGATTGAGAGGTTAAGAGAATCAGCAATATATTACTCAAAATAATGAATTAATAACTGTTTAAATACATTGTATATAATTGATGTTTGAAGAAGATTAAGAATTTTTAATACTTGAAAAGAAAAAATTGAAAATCAAATTTGAAGATTGGCAACAAAAAATTGAAGGATATATAGGGAACAATAAGAAGGAGAAAGGAGAATAAATTAGAAAAAAAATGTGAAGATTTCCATAAAATTGATTTTTAAACAAAGTTGTATTCCTATTTTTTTATATATGTTTTTGTATTTTGGGTTAGCAATTTAATTCTTACTAATATAAGCTATATATAAGAAAAAATAGGAAATGTTTAATTTCACATTTAATCTGTGATGCTTGAGTTAATGCTAACTGATAAAATAGTATCCATATAATATAAAATTCAGAGTTTAGATATTTCTAATTTTTATCTATACAAAAAATAATGATAAGCCGTTTTGTTTTCATGTTTTTTATATGTATTTATTTATTTATATTCTCAAAACACATATCAATAGTTATCTGCACCATAAAACAGTATTATAATCTTATACGTTGATTATCTTCTAATTACAACATTTAAATGCTATTCTAATTCTCTTAATTATTTTAACAATTTTAAGTGAGATATTATTATCAAAGATGAACTTATTTGAAACAAAACCCACTTATATAAAAATCTAAAACTTTTAAAATTATTAAAATAATCTAGAGATTTGATAGATTAATTATAGCAATTGCGAAGAAATAAAAATGTTTATCACAAAATTGATATTTGAGAGATTAAAATGTTAAATAAAAATTACTTAATTATTAAACTTCATAATTTTGAAAGTTAATTTTATATATAAATTTAATTTTTTGACCCTAATTCTAAAGCAAACGAATACATTATTTTAGCTTCTTTTTTATTTTTTAATTCTAGTAATGAATCAGCTGAAAATTACTATCTAATAAGTACCTTTTTTTTCAAAATATAATGGATTTTTGAAAATTGATAAAGCTTTATCAAAACATACTATTGCATCAGAAAATACTTTTAATTAAAATAGTGAAGAACCTGAAATAAATACAATATTACCTTTATTGAACCATGCGCTATTATTTCTTGGGTTGATGGAAATACTATTATCGTAACAATGGATTGCTTCTAAATATTTGTTCAAATTCTATAATGCAAATCCTAAACAATGATGTTGATCAATTAATTACCTTTGTTGTTCCAAGCACTATCATTTCTTGGATTGATGGAAATACTTTTATCATAACAATCGATTGCTTCTAAATATTTATTCAAATTCTATAATGCAATCCCTAAAATATAAATATTATTGAAATTACCTTTCCATACATACAAATCTGCGTTTTCTTTATTCAAACTTATTAAGGTATTTAACTTATTCAACGCTTATTCATATTATCCCTCGTTAACTAAGTTTTAACCTAATATACTTAATATTAAATTTTACCTTCCTAAAATATTGTTTCATACATTTAATTTCTATTTCTGTCAATATTTGAAGTATTTATCTAACTCTCTATTTAACATTAGACACTTTCCTTTATGATTTCAATTTTTTCCTCTTATTATTTATTTTTTATTAAACATAGATTTCTAATTTCTGAAATTAATTGATTTAATTTCATTCTTTTTTCTGGCTGGAACAGTAATATTTTCGATATAATTGTTTTTTCCTTAACATCTATCTTATCATTTAGATTAATATTATCATCTAATTCAAGTTAAGTTAATTAAAATATTTCTATATATATTCAATTAAATGAATTACTAAAGATTTCTAAATCTCCAGATAACATTTCATACCAAATGACACCAAGAGACCAAAGATCTGCAGATTAATCATAATGATTTCTATGTTTTACTTCTGGTGCCATATAATAATCAGTTCCTCTTACATAAAGGTGTTTTCTATATTCAGATTCTTTAAGTCCAAAATCAATCAATTTTATTTATATTGATTAATTTCCAGAACAACATAAAAAATTATATGGTTTCAAATTACTATGAATATCATTTAAGCTATAAAACTCCTCCACTCCCAAAAGAGTCTAATTTACAATTTTAAACTTACTTATAAAAATAACTTATTTTTATATTCATGAGATTATTACTAAAATATATCTGTTTCTATTAATTTTTTTAATGATTATTCTCCACATTCCATAATTAAAATATCTTAGTTTAATTTTTAAGAAAAATCAATTATTTTAATGATGTGATTAAACTTGCTGGAATAAATTATTTCCAATTATTATTTTTCTGATTCTTCTAATTTTTCATTCAGATATATAGCTGTTAAAACCTCACCTGAATGTTCCTTTTTAATTTTGTAAACTTAACCTTCTACACCATATGTTAGGAATTAGATTTATGAAAAAGGAAATTTTACTTTGGCTTACATTCTAAAAAATTGTATTTCTATTAAAAAAATATTTAAAATTTTTAATTAATCCCACAAATAAATATTGATAAAATCAGCTATTTATCTAAAATTTCATTATTTAAAAAAAATAAGGAAGCAATGTTTTATAGATTTAATTTGATACAGGTAAATAAATGATTTATTTTATAGAATGGATGTAATAATGAATAAATTAAAAAAATTTTCTCAATTATTAAGAAAAAGTAGAGTATGATTTAAAATAAAGTAAGTGAATATATATTTGTTGAATCTAAACAAAAACATAAATAAAAGTTAATAAAAAAATTGAGATTTAAAACTTATAAATCCATAAATATATATATTTTTTTTTCTAATGACCTATTTTTAGTAAACTGTCAAAAGTTTATTATAAATTTGTAAATTTCAAACAAACAATACTAGGAGATTAAGTATTTGAGTTATTAAATACAGTTTTATGAAGAAAATCGATTGGCAGTTGTGATTGAATTTATAATAAACTATATCTGGCAATAACTACTGATAAACTCAACTTTAAATTTTTTGAAATGCATCTTTTTTTTATTATTTTAAATAAAGCTGTTTTGGGTCACATTATTTATTTTTGGCACTTTAATTTGAATAGTTTAATAAAAGAGAATCAATAAAGACTTTTTAAATTTATTTTCTACTTATACTTAAGGGATGGTGAAAATCAACATCTACATATTTTAGAGTAGATAAAATAAGAAGATAATTAAAAAAAATTTTTATGTTCTATTGGATGAATTGTAATAACTATTTAGAAAATGCATGAATTTTTTTTATTTCTTTTTAGTACAGGTGATCAATTTCTTTCTTGATGGATACCCTTAATTTAATTGATCATCATATAAACTTTTTTTATGTTGAATCCCAATCTATATTAAGTAGTTTTCTATATGTTCAAGTAGGCTTAACAATTAGATGATTATGTTTTGGTATTTTTAAAGAAATAGTTAAGTCAGATTTTATTTTAATCCTACTAGATTTATTGAGTTCAACCCTCAAAAGAGCTCTTTTTTATCAAAATTTCTAAATAAAATATAAATCGAAATTTATATTTAACAATTAAAATTTTTTATATTTTAATAAGCATTAAAGCCGAAATGACTTTCAACGAAATATAAGACTGAATTAGTTATAATTTCAATATAATTAAAAAAGAAACTAATAGGGCAATTTAATATTATTGATTTAAAATGACAGGTGAACTTATGTCAATAACAGGAATGTTTCATCATGATTATATGATTATTACTCATATAATAAATCTTTCAAAATAAGATAACAGTTATTATATCAGCTAAGCTGTCTAAAGATTAATAGATACAATGGCTATTTTAAAGAAGCAGTTGTCAAAACTGCTCTTGAGAATTACATTATTCTCAAAATTAATATAAAGTCTAATTGAATGTAATAATAACAGTAAAAAAAAATTTATTATTTATGGAAAAAAGGGAAGAATAGGAAGTTTAAAAATGTGCATAAAGAATGCAATGAAACTTTGAAAGGATGTACAGTGAATAACATTGGGTAGGGTGGTCTTAATCAGATGGAATCATGCACTGATTACATGTAGGAAAATCAATATAATACAACTCTAAATAAACAATAGATATATTTTTTGAAATATGGAAGCGGAAAGTGTTTGAAGAAGAGATTTGATATATTTGGTTAAAAGACTGATTATGAATGTAAATCATAATGAAATAAATTTATGATTTAAATGAGATAGCAACAGTATACAAATAAGGGAATTCATTGTGTCATTAGGACAACTTGCAAAGATGTATGAAAAAATAGGATGGATAACTAATAGTTAAGGAAATAGATGCTAATAAAAAAGGAGAAGCATAAAAAAATAAGGCACATTATACTGATTTAAAAATTATCAACAATTACCATAAATGTCAAGAATATGATAGAAATTTTGATTGTGTTACATCTGGAAATGGAGGTTGTAAAAATAGGCCTTCTATTTGTTCTGGATATGTTGGAGAAGAAAATTTTTGCTCTATAAAAGATCAAGGATGCATTTGGATTAATCAATATGGTTAATTAAATAATGCTATTATACTCCATCATAATATGCACATTCTGATTGTAAATTATTAGGGAATTTTATGGGGAAACTAGAAGGTGGCTGTCTTGCCATACAGTAAAAATGTGAAAAAATCTATTAATAGGTTGGATGTGATTAAAATTTATAAAGAAAAGAATGTTTTTGCTTAAACAACAAATTTATATTATTGATTTGGAGATAGGAGAATGCTTTAAATTTAGATAATTTCTAAAATAATTAAATAAAGTTACCAAACTGTTCTATTAGTTAAGCTTGCCAAATTAGTCTAAATTGCATAATCAATATATATTAATTTGGATGTGTAGATTATTTTTGTGATAAAATATCTTGAAGAAAAAGATTGTACAATTGATTCAAGAAGAAATCATTGCTTAATATCACCTGGATGTTCATATTAAAAATGTATAATTGAAGATCGTGGATCAAAATGCTTAAAATGGCCAACTAGTTGCAGAGATATTAAAATGGAATATTAATGTCATTTAAATCTAGAAAATGGAGAATAATGTTTTTAGTCAGGGACATTACGTATAAAGAAAATGTTGAATTTCATTAGAAAATAAAAAAATGTTCATATATTTATACAAATGTCAAAAGTGGATTAATAATTGCATATATAATCATTAAAAATGGAAATATGAAAAAAATCCTTCTATATATGATATGTTATTTTAACAAGAGAAAGAAAGAGATGTCTTTACAGTAACAAGATTATATTTTATGTAATAGTTGTGAAAATATTACTTAAAGCAAAAGTAATGAAGAATGTCAATCTTATAATTTTGACTGTTTTTTAAACTAAATGGATAAGGTTGTTACTCTCCGTTATATTGCCTTAATTGAAATCCTTCCTCTTGTAGTATTGTTAAAATGTCATCTAAGAAAGTATGTTATTTAGATAAAACATATAAAAAAAGTAATTATTGGGAATTCAGCCATTATTGTTCTCTAAAATTTTCATCAATTCAATTAACAGATTAGATTTATTATGAATTTAATTATGATTGTGTTTTAAAAAAAATAATATGTGTTAAATTTAATTCACAAGGTATTATATTGAATTTCCAATTTGATTAATATTTAAATTACCAATAATCATCAGGAAAATGTAATATTCTATTTATTTTAAATTATTATTTCTAATTTTTATTGTTAACTTTTTTGGATTCATTACATTATTCAAATAAGTTTTTTCTTGTTCTTTCTAATTACGGTCAAATTTATTCAAATTCAAAATAAAACCCTATTCTAATAAGTTCCTTTTTAAAAATAAATAAATCTCAATACATATAATTTCAAAATATTTCATCATATTATTTAGTTCTACTATTCTCTCATTTCAGCAAATAACTAATCAGAAAATAATAAAAAAGAGAATAATATAGATTTTCTTTAATAAGTATATAATGGCTTAAAAATAATAACAAATTAATATCGAATTTAAAAAAATGGCAAAATCAAAAGAAAAAAGATATTATCAACTTGCGAATCAGATTTTATATCCTCAAGGTATTGATTGCAGAGCTATTGCATGCAATCAAAATTTTAATCTAATTTTATTGACAATTGAAAATAAGGTTCATGTGTTTTAATTTAAAAAAGAAGCACTAAAATTAGTCTAAATTATTTCTTAAAATCAAAAAGCTGTTACAACACTAAATTTCTCTAAATACAATCCATTATTTTTTTTTGGATCAAGTGATTGCTCAATAACTGTAAACTCTTAAAATCTTATAAAAAATGCAAAATATATCATTAAATTAAAAGGTCATCTTGCAGGTGTTAACTGCTCTATTTTGCATCCTAAAGAAAATCTTCTCATTAGTGGATCTGATGATTTTACAATAAAATTTTGGAATTCAACAATATAAGAATGGTCTTATTAATAAACTATTGATCAACACAAAGATTCTGTAAGGGGATTATCAATAAATGAAAATGGAAATCAACTTATTTCATCTGGAGATGATAAATAAATTTTAGTAATCGAATATTCTAAAGATAACATATGGAAAGTGAAATAGATGATAGAGATGTTTTCATATAGAATACTTTTTATATCAAATGAGAGTTTCATTATTTTACCTTATTTAAGCAATACATTTGAATTATACTCTCTCAATTAAGATGGATTATTCATAAAATAAAATGGTTTTCCAATCAAAAATGAAGGTAAATATTGTTCATGTTTCTGTCCTGCTGTATATATTCCAGAAAAAAATTGGTTGTTTCTCAAAAATGGAATTAATTTAAGTATTTTTTAATTTGATTTCCAATCTGAGAATAATTAGTTCTTCTAAAACTGTAAAATTAATTAGACAATTAATTTAGGACATCATAAATTTTGTGGAACAGTGAGTTAAAATGGAGAATATCTAATTACATGGAATGCTAGAGCTAGCTAACTTGACATCAGAAAAATTAATAAATAAAAAATATGATTGTATAAATAAATTACAACAATAAATTTATTTAATTATAATATGATTACTTCTAAATTTTTTTAAAAATTCGATAACGTTATTTATTAAATATCTATAATTTATCCTTTAGCATTATTTTGATATTTAAAGATTGAGGAAGAATAATAAAAATAAGAATTTTTTATTTGAATCATAATTTTTTAGATAAAATAAAATTTTGAGGATGTAAAAATAATATAAAAAAATATGAAGCTCCATTTAATAGATTCAAGTTTTTATGAGCTAAAACATTTTCCTATTTAGAAATTTTATTATCAAACATAAACAGGATACATTTAAAAGCTTAAATTACTATTTATGTTCTCTCTTTAAATTTCTAATGAATTTAATATGGCAAAAAAAGGAAGACAGAAATAAAATTACTCATAGAGATTCTAGAAACTTATATATATCAAAATAATAAAAGTAAAATGGAAATTAGGTGTTTTCTTCACCTAAATTTAAACTATAAAGTGGAAAGCAATAAAATTTAATGCTATATAGTTCATGAAAAAGTCAGATAAAAAAGGGCGAAAATAAACATTAAATTCAGCAAAATAAATAAAGCTAAATCATAATCATAAAAAATATCATAATTTTTTACTTTATTATAATTATTATTCTTTTACTTTGAAAGTTATTAGCCAAACTATTGAATGATTATAGAGTATCAATATAATTGAAGTGAATAAATTTTAATAGTTCCGAAAATTAGTTAACTGATAACAAAAATTTATTTGCCCCACATAAGCAGACAATATTATAGAAATTTAAATTATCCAATATTTTTATTTTTAAATTTTGGTTAAATTAAATTAGATTTTTATTATGATTCAATAATTTTACTATTAAAATGCTATTCTAAAAAGATTAAATTTGATATGACCGAAATAATGGATATATCATTCCATGATAAATAATAAAAAACAAATTATTAAAAATAATGCTTTAGTACTAAAAATTAGTTTTTGAAATACTTTTGATAAGAATTTACTTTCTTAGATCAGTAGTAATTTATTATAATAAAATTCAGGAATTTAACTTTTGCAAAATGACCATGATTTTAAGTTCAATTTTGACTGTATTTTGTGCTAATATTTTCGTTCTTCATTTGTAATAATACCTAATAGAGATCTTTTTAGTAAATTATATTCAAATCTTTCATAAACTTTAAATTCTATCAAAACCATCTTATAAAATAATGAGTATGATGAAACTTATTAAACAGTGAATTATAATGATAAAATTATTGACTATTATTTGTCTATTAAATGAGAAATTATAGATCAGATGGTATTAAATAAGAATTTTACAATTTGATAAATAAATATGAAAAAAATAATTCGATTTAGAATGCGTATAGAAGAATAGAGCAAATTGGAAAAAATGTAGAAAATTTTTTTTTACTAATTTAAACTCATTACTTATAATTTATACAGATGGATAAACCATAAGAGTCACCTTTTCAAAGCTATAATGTAATTATTATTGCTAGAGTAACATTGAGAGTGTAATTATATTTGAGAAATCAGTCAATATCATTGAATGAAAAAACAATGGTATTTTGTATATTTTACAAGAATATTAGATTTCAAAAAGTAAATTATTTACTTTAAAAAAGATTGAATTAATTTGACAAGATTATTCAACAATTATATTATTTTTTAAGGTTTAAGAAATATAATCAAGTTGGGTACTCAAGGTAATAAGAGTATAAAATCTACTAGATATTTTGGGTTACTTTATTGTTAAAGCTAATAGGAAAGAATGACTACCAGATTGGAAATCCTGCGCATTTATAAGTCATTTATTAAATTATTTCTTTTTATATAACTAATCATTTGAATAAGTTATGATTTTTGCTATTTTTTCAAAATTCTATTATTAGCTGGTTGAAATTTATCCATAATTTCTTTCTTTTTATTAGTCTTTGATGGATTGCTTTAAATTAAACTGATTGCTAGAATTTGAAGTATTCGAAATATTAAAAGTTAGAAAATATTGGAAAATAATGGGTAGAATTTAACACTCTTAGATCAAAGGTACCAAGGTTATTCCCAAAAAACTTAAGTAATTCTCTAACTGCATTAATGATTATTCCAATAGTTCTATAGGACTCAAGTGACATAATGTATCATTCAACATTTAAATTTATCACGTAAACATATCGTGGTCCAACCAATGATCTTTACCTTAGCTCTATATTAACCAGATGTATCATTGAAGGAAATAATCCAATTAATGTATGAGTTCAGAATTTTAAAAAGAATGTTCCTAAATCACTATTCTAAAAATTCCCAAATTCTGAAAAAACTTACTTTTTCCTCTAAAAATCATTGCTAAGAAGAGATTAATGCTCATTCTAGATTAAAACGAAATATGGGGGCTATTGCTATTAAATTTTTGAAAGTAAGAATACAGGAAGCCAGGAGACCCAAATGATCTGAGTCCTTAAGTATATATCTTCCCTTTCATTAGAGAACGCAAAGATCCATTTGTTGGAATTCAAATGACCATTTTGCTTAAATCATTTGGCCAAAAAGTTCACCATTATCATGTTCCCTTAGCACTTTGAGGATTATCTTCCTTGTTTCGATTCTTGGGATGCTATTTTAGTAATTTATTATTTTAAAATCAAAAAATTCCATCATAAGAAATAACTTTACTTTTTTAAAATAGTTGAAGAACAAAAATACTCGAAATTAAAATATATATTATTTATATGTTAAGGAAAATTAATATAAATATTCCACATTTAAAAATACGATTAGGAAGAACATTAGAAACAATATTTAAAGTAAATATTATAATACTTTATTAATTATAAATATGAAGTAATAATCATTAATGATATATGAAAAGTTAAAACATTAGAAGTAGCCAAAAAGCATTCTATGAATAATATAAATTTTAAGATAATTAACTATAATAGAAATTAATGATGAGAACGGATTTAAATGAATATGAAAAATTATCAAAAGAAGTAACTTTGTATAATAAATATTATAGTTATGAAAAATATAATAAAATAGATTAGGATTAGTAGCAGATTCAAGAAATCTATTAGTAACAGATTTTGTGGAAGCTTTTTGATGCTATTTCTAATCTTATTATTAATGCTATATTTGGTGTTAGATTAAAGAATACATAATGAAGATTTAAATTAATAAAATACCTGTAAAATGGGAAGATGTTGAAAGATCTCATTTAAATTTACTAGAAGCTTCGATTTGATTTGTTAAAGATTTTCTATTAGTGAGAATTCTATAACTATTAAATATTTGGAATTTGAGATGGATTATGATTATTAATTTTATTAATAAATATAAAATTTAGATAATTATGTAAAATTCTAACAATAATAATTCTGTTAATGAAATTTACATATAACCTTAATAAATAACCTATTAAAATAATAATGAAGCTTAGGAGGATCATAACGTATCATTAAGTGAACATCAAAATAACCTAAATTATAGGTAAGATAATTAAAGAAGTGAAATAACATATTCATAATAAAATAGTCTATTTAATACAAACAATCTTAATTTTAATAAATTAATCTAAATATTTGTATAAATGCCAAACGGAAGAATTCTATCTTGTGATATTAATAAAAATGAGGAATGTTTACAATAAATTGAAGATTAAATTTAAAAAAAAGAAGGTATACCTCCTAAAAGATATAGATTATATTAGGATTCTAAATTGTTAAATACGATTAGTAAGAAAACTATAAAGAAATATTCAACTTTGCATCTTAATATAAAATGTACTAACAAGATTATTGTAGTATACAATAATTAAAGATATATTATATTGGTCAAACTTAATGATTTTGTTCTTAAAATTAAATAATAATTGGAGGATAATTTCGATTTTCCAATAAAATGTTAAAAATTATATTTTTAGGGTACCTAATTAGAAGACTAGTATACATTATTTTAGTATCAAATTTAAAAGCATCCAAATCCTATTGTTGAATTAAAATTACAAAATCTTATTTATATCAATTAAGAATCAAAAAATAGATAATTTATGAATTATTTAGATATATTTTAGACAATTAAAAATTTAAAATCATTATTGATTTAAAAATATCCTGATTTAGGTAAATTTCATCTGTTACATAATGATGTAGTTTTAAAAGATCAATTTTTCCTTAATATGAAAGATATTAAACATTTATCAATACTTAAATTAGTTGAAATTAAATACCTAAAATTTGAAATACAAACATCGACTATAACATTGAAAATAAAAAAATTAGATTATGAAACTATATATGATATAAAAAAGAAAATAGAATAAAAATTAAAATATTCAATTTATACATAACATTTATTTTATAAAGGTGAAGAATTAGAAAATTAAAAAGAAATTTTTGAATGTAATATTGAAGAAAACAGTAAGTTGTATTTATTCAATAATTTATACCTATTAATTAATTGTAATTTTGATGTCTTCCCAATAATAATAATTGCAAATAAAAAGGTTTAAGAACTTAAATAGAAAATAAATGAATTAAATTCTTAAATGCTACCAGATTATTTTCAACTAAAATATAATGGAGAAATATTGAAAGATGACATATAATTGTCATATTACAATGTTTAGAATTTTGATTATATTTTTATGGAATTTGAGATATGAATATTCATATAAATATCTATTAAAAATAATAAATTGTTTTATTTTCTTAAATATTGTTTATTTTTCAAAAATGTTTCCATCTAAGGTTGGAGGCTGATTTAAGAATGAAATTTGGTTAATTGAACAAAAATTTTAAAATATTTTTTTTTTGCTGCTAATAATTGATATTTTTGTAATAATAAAATGATGAATTCTTGGGTATTTTTAATTTGAGTTTGATAACATTTTATTTTATTTGTATTATTTTAAGAAGCTGATTAGATGAAATTATATATTCCAGTAGATAAATTAATTTTACTTTTGATTGTAATTAATCATTTATTTTTCTATAATAATGATATCTTAATAATTGATTTATGAAAACTTTAAACTTGATAAGTACATAGTATAGGATAATTAAATAAATTTAATTTTATAAGTTCATGAATTCATATATCTAAAATAAAGGTATTTATAAAAGTTCATTAAAATTTAAATATAAAAGGATAAATTCTTAAAATATTTATATTTCAAAACTTCTTGTTCTTTAAAATTCATTGAATAAATTACTTCTATTCAGACACAAAGCATTTTTAAATTCATTTATTATTCTACAATACAATAAATTTTGATTAAAATTTTTTTTTCCTGTTAAAAAACATATTATTCCATTTACCTATTTTTATACCATTCACATGATATTAACCATAATAAGTCACTTATTTATCATCATAAAACCCTTCATCCAAATCTATCCACTTTCCAATCTTTTTATAAACTCTTTCCTAATCATATATTTCACCACCACTAAACTCATATTACTTTTATAATATTTACATTTATTTATTTTTTATCCTTTATCATAATAATTATAGCAAGTATCCCATCTACCTATCTTAATACTTTTTATATTATATTCACCAAATAAGTTATTTATTTTTCTCTAAAAATCCTTCATCCAGCTCAATGCTTTTGCCTTACTTTTAATCCTATTTATAGAACCCACCACCACAAAAACATTAATTTATAATTATATCTTCTAATTTTTACAAATATTCCTCTAATTACTAAATCTAAGGTTGTTCTGATATTCTCCAAATTCAAATACTTTTGCTTAACTGATTCAAAAGTTTCAACTATATTATTTTACTCTTATCTAAATAATTTAGGTTAAGATTTTTCCATAATCCTTGCTTTTAAACTTCCACATAGTATAGAATATTATTTATATTTTTATTTTAACATTTTTACATAAAATGTCATTAAAACAGTCAAGTTCTTTTTCGACAGTATATTCCTCCCAACTAATTGTTTATAAGCCAATCAGAGTATTTTCATTTGAGAATTCATAAGTTATTTATATTTTACTACTTTAAGAATATAATAATATAAAATAAACTTTGATATTGAGCTTCATTCATTTTAATAGGCTTTTCTCTATTAGACTTCCTAAGCCTTCATTCAAATTACTTTCTAAATAGACTATTTAATAGTTTTGCCATCTATAATATTTTAAATCATTTATGAATAATTATTTTGAAGAAATATTCTTTGTTCATTATTCTTTGTTGTTTTTTATTTATAAAATTAGAATAATTTGAAAAATATATTTAAAGAATTGATATTAACTTTAATAAAACTTAGCATTCAAGTTAATGTTTTTCAATGCTATCAAATTGACATATATTAATATCAATAGTGTAAAGCTTATTAATGTAAACTTGAGGATTTCACTCAATTTGTACTATTCATTACACACCTCTAAAATTGTTAGCTATGTTGATAATATTATCAATAAATTCAATTTATTATTACAATAGTTTTATATTCAGTATTAAACTTGAAATAATTTAGTTTCATTGGAAAATAAATTTTTCTTTAAAGCTCTGAATAAATAAAAGACAAACTTTCTTATTTGTTGTTAAAAAGGAATTTAATTATAAAATTAAATAATTATTTATTATTCTATTAACTAAATTATATCAAGATCATTCTATTTTGTAAATACTAATATTTATTACCAGCTCTTAAATGCAAATTAGAATTGAATTCTGTCTTTAGTTTTATTTTAGAAGAATTATAATATTAATATATGATAAACTTATGAATCCCTTCCAATGAAAAGATCTTATCATCTTAATTGTGCATTTCTATGTCTTGAAAATGATGAGCTTAACTTATTTAAGCAAAATAAGTGTATTAATTTTTCATAAGAATAAATAAAGTTTTATTTTACCTATGGGCTATATACCTATTGATATCCTTGACTTGTTTATTTCATTTACCTCAATAATCTTAGATATAGGTTTTTCGCTTCCAATTTTAGTTGATATCACAATAGGATCTATCGGCAGGATTATTTTACTAAGTGCTCAGTTAACTTTAGGGGTCTCAATTGATTTTTAGAGTAGTGCCTATTGGTTAAATTTGGTTTCTTACTTGTTATTTCACTTATTCGTAATAACCTTTGAATTTAAATCCATTTTTTAAAAGTTGTCCAATACATTTTACTATGTACTAGCTTATAAAGTGATGGATATTTTATTTACATTTTTTACTATGTTATCATCATTAAGTGATGATTTAATTGGGTATGAAATGCTAATTTTAGTATTATCATCAATTTTACTAAGCTTTGATTTTATTGGATTAGTATTGTTATTAGCAAATTATTTTTCTTGTTGTATATGCACAGAGAATAGATTATAAGAAAATCAAATTCCAGTTGGAGGACAATCATGGTTAGGATTTGGAGGTGTTTTTGGTTGTATAATAAGTTTTATGTTATAATTTGCATTGGGAATATTTTAACAATCTTCTTAATACTTTAACAGTAATAGTAATGACAGAGATCGCATATTAGAAAGACATGATGATAGAGGTGAAGGAAATGATAGGGGGGAAGGACATGATAGGGGAGAAGAAAATAGTAGAGGGGAAGGAAATAGTAGGGAAGTAGAAAATAATAGACAAGAAGGAAATAGTAGCGAAGAAGAAAATGTTAATTCAAACAATCTTTTTATGCTAGTAATATATACAATTTCAAATGTGGCAGTTTTTATAATTTTTATTTTTATCATAGTTAAATTCTGTAGAAAAGCAGGGAAGGGAACAACGACAAAAAATTTTCACTCCTTTTTAATCGGAATATAATTTGGTCTATTTTTAATCTTTGACTGCTATATTATTGTCATTTTTATGATTTTTTAATCTCTTTATATTGCCTGTATTCGTTCAGAGATTTCAACTAAAGTCAATGATATCAGAATAGTTTCAGGTTAAGAGCTAGAAATAATAAAGTGAAATTATTTTGAAATCATTTTATTATTTAAAATATATATTTATTTTTAAATAATAAGGGGTATAAATAATTATTTATAAAATCATATTTAAATCTATATATTATTGTTATATTTACTAACCATACTATTGATTATCTTAATTATGTTCAATTAATGAAAATTTTAAGACAACTAAACTTAAGCTCAAGTTATTGCTTTTGCTTTTGATGATGAATTTCAATATATCCTAATATCTATTATAGCTTTTGATATCTATTATCTACAAAATAACTCATAAAACTCCAATTTTTTGTATTTCATTTAGGTAAATATACCTAATTTTAAGGTTGTTTTATATAAAATAAATATTTATCTTAATTTCTCTCTTTAAGTATTTATACATAAATGATTATCAAATATATTATATAAGAAATAACAATCATATATTTCATATTCTCATTCATTGATCCAATTAGATTCAACAAAATTATAATATCATTAATGGCTTTACGTGATGATAATCATGAATTTTAGAAATGGGCATCCATTAGTTTCTCTCATTTTCAAATTAATTTAATAAGAATGAATAATTCTAAGCTAAAGTATAGGTGCCTCAAGTGAATTTTGAGTCTAGAAGGTTTCGATATAATTTTTAAGTATTTCTAGTGATGTTTTATTTCTATTTTTGTTTTACCTTTTATTTCTATGTTTATCTCTTAATAAAAGTAATTAAATAATTAACTATTCATTTTTAATGCACTCAGAATTTGGTAGATAAATTTTATTGAACTTATGTATTCAATGCTATAATATATCATGATATAATGTACATCCATTTTCTTTATAAAAATAAAATGTCTTATATTTACTAAGATAATCCTTGAGATTCTTTGGATTGAATTATCAATAAAGTATTTGATTTCTAATACTTAAAAAACTATCTAATTCATTAGAAAAACTGTTTTAATTGTTTTTATATAAACATTTTTATCAGTTTAGAACCTCAGAATCAAATGATTATTAATTTAATCCTTTATTTTTTAATTATCCGACATCATCTTTTTATTTCCTTATCCTTTTTAATTCAGTTGTATTTTGCTTATTTATAAAAACTAATTTGATTTTGAAAATTTAGCTTGTAAAAAAACCAAAGGACTTATTAATGGAGAAATATGTTTCTTTTCAATTTGTTAATGGCATTATTTATTCACCTTTATCTCTATTAAAGATATGTAATACATTTTGGGTTAAATTTTTACTCTTAAAAATAGAGTTATATCAATAAATAATTTTTTAATTTATTCTTTTGTATAAAATAGATGTAATATAAATAGTTTTACTTAATTGGAAAATTGTTCTAAAAAAATTTAATTTATTATCTTTTTCTATCATTTATAACTTTAGAGAAATTATTAATATTTAAAAAAAATGCACACTTCAATCTAAAATCATATAATTTGCTTGCAGCCTCTCCATTAAGGCAAATTTACAAAAGAATTTGTGGTCGACAAGTGGGATCACTCTAGAAAGTAATTGGTATAAACAAAAATTCAAATTACAATTTAAAACCAAGAGTTTATGATTTATTCACAAGATGGAGTCATTTTGAGAATGTAAATTCAAGTATATATAAAAAGCGAAAAAGTTTATGATTTCGAAAAGAATCCAGAAATACTAAATAATATGGAATAGATCAAGAATCTAACTTGGTAAGGTTTATATGGATTGAACGATAAGAAGTATGGCAAATGGATTGCTTTTTGGAATGTACTTGAATTAATGGATGTTGGTGGATACTATAAGGATGGATTGAAGCAAGGATTGTGGAGAGATATAACTAAAAACTATTAATCGTAAACTATTAGAATTTATATAAAAATAGTCATATTCAAATTTTTGAAATAGGTGAATACTAAAAAGATTTGAGGGTAGGTGTATGGAAATATACTGATGACAATAATAATTGGATGTAAAATTTTAGTGACTATCTAGTGGTGGTGGAATATACGATTATGAAGGGTACAAGAAAGGAAAATGGATTGTTTTGGATGAACAATTTTCAAAGTAATCTGAAGTCATTTATAATGGTGAATATAATATCAAGGGTTAGAAAGTCGGAAGATGGGATATCTTATTAAATGGAAAATAAATGTAAATCATTATAAATATCAATATCTCAGTGGAGGTGGATAATACCATTTTTCTTCAAGTAATAAGATTGGAAAGTGGATAGAGTTAGATCAAGGGTTTTACATTTCTAAATAAATCACATATAGTGGCAAATACAACGAACATGGTATGAAGACAGGTAGGTGGGATATATTTTACAATGATTATCTGGATAATAATTAATTGAAAAATTTTAAAATGTAAAGAATATATTTCTAGAATTTAGAGGTGGAGGAGAATATTAATCTGGAAAAAAAATTGGGAGGTGGATTGAAGTGGATGAATAATTTTGTAAGTATAAATAAGTTGTTTATATTGGTGATTATGATATGATGGGGATGAAAATAGGTAAGTGGTGTATAAATTATAAGGATGGAGATGATAAAGAGAAATATAAATATATGTAAAATAAAATATTTCTAAAAATTTCAGTGGTGGGGGATCTTATGATAATTAGACAGGAAATAAGACCGGGATTTGGATAGAATTGGACGAATAATTTTATAAATATAGATTAGTTACTTATACAGGCAGTTATGATCAGAACAATATAAAGGTAGATAGATGGGATATTTATTACAATAATTTTCAGGCAAATAATTAATGGAAAAAAAAACTAATGTAAATACTATTTTTATAGAATTTAGTGGCGGTGGGAAATACAAAAGTTCTTCTGGGAAAAAAATAGGGCTTTGGTTAGAATTAGATGAAAGGTTCAAGATAAGTTTATAAATATTTTAACATGGTGAATATAATAAATATGGTATGAAGATAGGAAGATGGGATATATTTTGTAATAATTATCATGTTAACGATTGTTGTAAAAATATCTAAATGTAACTATTATAATAGTAGAATTAGTGGAGGTGGATATTATGATTATTGTTTAGGCAATAAGATTGGGAGATGGATAGAATTGGATGAAAGGTTTAGTAGAATTAAAAAAATCACCTACAACGGTGAATATGATATGAAGGGTATTAAAATAGGTAGATGGGATATATTTAACAATGGTTTTTAGGCTAATTATTAATTGAACGAGAAATATATGTAAAAATTATTAATCTAATAATTTTAGAGGCGGTGGATCATATGATAGTTCTTTAGGAGTTAAGTTTGGAAGATGGATAGAGTTGGATGATTAGTTTGTAGACTATTAGCAATATACTTATGAAGGGGAATATAATTCCAAAGGAAAGAAAATTAATCTGTGGGTGAAAATGGATATTAAGCAGAATAAGTAACTTAAAGAATTGAGATATGATAATTGAATAGAATATTATATAAAAAAGGAAATTTTTTGAGTATTAACATGAGAAATATGTCAGGCTATATTTTTATATATATATCAGTTTATGAGATATGTTATCAAGAGACGATATTTTAAGTTGATTATTCTATATCACTTTTTCGAAACCCTGAAAAATGGATTTTATTAAGACTTTTTCACTGGGTAAAAATCTTATTTGGATTTACTAAAATAATTACACATTAATTTTGGGTTTTTTAGTTATTACATTGAATGTTGATCATGATTTGAAGAATTGCTTCAATCATGATAAAAAAATAATAACTATTGCTAGTTTTTTTAACTAAATATATTTAAACTTAATGTTTAATAAATTGATTTTTAAAAAAAGTAATATTTAAAATTATACATATTAAATGTCTTAGACAATTAAATAATGAGGAAAAAATTAAATTTTAATAAATTCTATATGAAATCATTTTCTCAGTTTTTTAAAATTTACAAGCATAATTCTTTTAATAAAGTAAATTAAATATACCTTTGCCATTTAATGAAGGTATATTTTAAGGATCGATGGCCAAAGCTTTGCTATACCATTCAATAGCTTATTCATATTGCTCCATTTTATATAAACAGCTACCTTTAGATAATTAATTTAATTCTACCTTTGCTAACCAAAGAAGGTATATATGAAGGATTGATGACCAAAGTTTTGTCATAACATTCAATAGCTTTTTCATAAAGACCCATTCTAAATAAGCAGGAACCTTTAGAGAATAAATTTAAATATACCTTTGCCATTTAATGAAGGTAGATTTTAAGGATCGATGGCCAAAGCTTCATCTAAACATTCAATAGCTTATTTATATTGTCCTATTAAATATAAGCAGTTTCCTTTAGATAAAATAAATCAAATTTACCTTTCCCCTTTAAAGAATGTAAATATTAAGGATTGATGACCAAAGTTTTGTCATAACATTCAATAGCTTTTTCATAGAGACCCATTCTAAATAAGCAATTACCTTTAGATAAAACTTAATTAAATTACCTTTGCTATTTAAGGAATATATATTTTGGGTATTGCTAATCAGCACTTTATCTAAACATTCAATAGCTTATTCATATTGACCCATTTAATATAAGCAATTACCTTTAGATAAAACTAAATTAAATTACCTTTGCTATCTAAGGAATACAAAAAAGAAGGATTGTTAGCCAAAGCTTTATCTAAACATTCAATAGCTTATTCATATTAACCCATTTAATATAAGCAATTACCTTTAGATAAAACCTAATTAAATTACCTTTGTTATTTAAAGAATATAAATTTTGATCATCGATAGCCAAAACCTTTTCAAACTACTCTAATGCTTTCGAATAATCTTTCCTTTTTTCTAAATAATACAGACCTAAGTTTTTTCTTATACTTGTTACCAAGCCCGTTAAGTCCTAAACAGGAATTTTATTTTAAATTTAATGATTTATTTATATTATCTAATGCTTCATCATTCCTCCCTTAAAAAAGTAGACATATTCCTAATACTATGATTGTTATTCTAACCTTTCCCTGCATAGGAATCAGCATGATTATCATCTATTTCTAAACATTTATCATAAATCCTTAATGCTTCCTGTTTTTTGTCCAAATTAATTAGGCAATTTCCTAATAAATTTTAATATATTTTTTACCATAAGCAAAGTAATATTCTAATTCAGATGAATCATTTTATGTAACTTTGATATAATATTATAAGGCTTCATTATATTAATGTGTCCCTCTTAAACATTCACCTTAATGATATATTTAATTTAAACCTTTACCAAATTAAGCTGCTAAGTTATTTGAATTAATTGACATGCATAAATCATAGTATTCCATAGCTTATATGTAAGACTTTTACTCTCTTAAGACATCAGCTAATTTTTTAAACATCTGCAATACCTATTTTTTAATATAATAGATCATATGTTGGATTATTATTTACAATTTCTTTATTTAATGGGATAGTGTTTTTAAACTCGTTCTATTTTGTTAAAGTATTAGCTTAAATAGCATTAATTATTAACCTTTTTTGTACATAACCTCCCGATTACCTTTATCAACTAATTCAATCGATTATTTTTTTTGAGTCTATGTTTAATTAATATTTTGAATCTCAAAATTTTCTTAATATGGATTTTATTGTTGGTATTGAGTATTTATGACTTGATGATAGGGCTCCATCTTTTATTTTGGATTATCAATAAATAATGGTAAAACTTCATGAATCAGTTCAAAAACATATTATTAATTTCCTAAATCTGCTTGTGAAATAAGTTATAAAGGAGGTATTGCATTATCTGTTTGTTGGAATGTTAAATTAGTGAACATCTATGTATCATCAATTAATGAATCAAGAAAATTATTGATTTTATTGAAGGAAGACTAAAAGATATTATTAATGACATCTACTTCGATATTTTAATTTATTTCTAAATAATAAGCATCAATTTTTGATTTAAAATACTTGCCAATGACTTTTTCATTTGCTGATATTGCTATTTAATCACTTAATATCATTTTTAATTGTTTAATAAAATATACCAATAATAGAATTAGCGTTTAAAATCAATAAACAGAATTTATAAGAAGTTTATAGAAAATAATTATATTTGTTTTATAGATTATTATATTTTTGGTTATGTTAGTGATGAAATAAATGATTTAACATCTTAGCAAGCAAATTTAATAATTAAATTATTTTGAAGGTTATGAGAACCATTAAAAAGGGGAAATCATTATTGCATAAATGTTCATATTTCATTTCTAACCAAATTCCATTTTCATTAGGGGATAAAAAATTAAACTTAAAGTTTACAATTGTTGATACTAAAGGAATAAATTAAGATTAGTTGGATTTGATGCAAATTGCTTTTCCACTTCATTTTAAATTTTAGAATTTATATTTGCAACCCAACCTAATATATATAAATAAAAGGTTCCTTAAAAATTATCTAATAAATGGGTATTGCCAAAATCACAATTAATCAAATCAAACAGAAATTATATGATTGCTTGGAATTTGAGAGTTTAAAAATTAAATAAGTACTCTAATAACATTGAATTCTGACCTTACACCCTTAACATTACAAAAATAATTCAGAATAAAAAACCTATTACACCTAATATTTTTGCTGTAAAAGAAACCATTATTATGGAGAAATTACTGTCTTATTCTGCTAAATTATCAGAATTATTAAATCTAAAAATTAGTCACAAATAATAGTTATTAAATGGATTTTTTGATATTCCATTTGCAAAACAATATACTAGATCTTAAGATCAATTTTCTGAGAAATATTTACGTTCATTATTCGTTAAATAAAATATTAATTTACAAACATTTAGGATTTTGAATAATTTAATATAAAAACTTAAAGAAAAGTATTCTAATTTCAACATGAAAAATAATAAAATACTAATGAATCGTTTAAATTGTTAATAAATTCAATTGAATTGTTATTTAAAATTTTTATAAGCTTAGATAGTATATATTCAATTATTCAAATTATAAATAAATATTTTAATACTATAAATATATTAAGCTTATTTTAAGATAATAGATAACTTTTCTTATCAGATTCTTCATAAATGCTTAGATTTTCTAAAATTTTCAATAGTTTCAAGTTGTTATTATTTAGTTTTCTTTATTTCTCTAAATATGGTAAAATATATATTAAGGAAAAGAATTTATATCTACATTTTTCTTTGTAATTACAAATTATTTAATAATGGAAGTTCTGTTAGATAATCTATTTTTAATTCTCAGATATTTTTGTATAAAACTTTCTCAT
Organism: Paramecium sonneborni; assembly: GCA_905182985.1. Lineage (NCBI taxonomy): Eukaryota > Ciliophora > Oligohymenophorea > Peniculida > Parameciidae > Paramecium > Paramecium sonneborni. The sequence continues at coordinate 51,163 of CAJJDN010000056.1, forward strand.
TAATAAGTATAAATTTCACTATTTGATCAAATTTAATTATTTGATTCTTTTTTTGTACATATACTTGTAAATTTATAATTTTTTATTTTATGTAAGACATGCTCTCTTAAAATTTAAATATATAAATTAAAGAAAATTTAAAGTAACTTTTTGAATTCGTATGATTTCCAACTAAATTTAATTATTCCTCATAAAACTTAAAGATTATCATTTCAGATAAATTTTGAATATTATGAGTTATTGCTTTTCTAAATTTGCTGAATTATTATTATAAATTAGGATTCTTTTTCTTTTCTTCTAATTCATCTTAAAATAGTATACTATTAATAATTCTTTGATCTTTGGAAATTTAGATTTTAATCTATTTTTTCATTATAGAAATAATTTAGTCTAATAATTGGAAAAAATCTTGTATAATTTAATAAAAAATCCCTGATAATGATTCTATTTTATTTTATTCGGTTCATTATCACAATATCACATTTTCTATTTTTTCTTTTTTCTATACCTAAATATCTTCAATTTATGAAATAAACTTTTCTAATTTAGCAACTTTTTAATTTATCTCTTGATTGTTTAAGTCATTCTGGGTAAAAGAGTTTCTAATTCCTTGATAATTCTGGATCAAAATCAACTTATAAGGCTGAAAGCTTATTCCCTCTAATACAAGAAAAATCTTCTTGGTTTTTTACTTTCAAATTTATATTATATTTAAGTTCTAAAGTTTTAAGTAGAAATTATTGCTCAATTTATAAGCCTTCCTGAAAGTATTTATTTTTCCTTTTTTATCATCTTTTTTAGTCGAACCTATCTATAAAGTAAATAAATTCAAAAAAAAATTATTGATCGTTGAATTGTTTAGATAGCCTTTCTTAATCTTGTTGTTTAATAATGAATCAATTTATTCTATATAAATGAGTTTTAGATATTTTGAACAAAGTAAAAAAGCTATCATAAAAGTAAGTCAGATTTATCTAGATTTTAGATTTATATTAATTTATCAAAGTAGGTCTCTTATTTATTTCTATATGTAATTTAAAATCAATTTTACGCGCTTTTTAAAGGATAGATATTTTAATAATTAACATGAATTAAACCAAAGATCTTTCTATAAAATGTTAAATAGAACATCATCACAATAATCTTTAATTAGCTTGTTTTAATGAATCATGCATTGCTAATAGAGTTTACTGTCATGAATGCCTAAGAAATGGTGATCATGTTGCTCATATGAAAGATTAATTAGACTTAAAAGACTTAATAAATTTTTTTGAATAAATAAGTGAAGAAAATGATGGCTTTTTAAAGAAAATAAATAAATAAATAGAAAAAATCAATTAAAAAGCTTACCAATTAAGTTAAGGTTTAAGAAAAAAATATTCATTATCTTTTGCAAAATTATAATAATTGGATGCAAAACAACTTAATTAAGCTTTCAATAAAATAATTGAGTACAGAAAAATTTTAAAAACCATGGTTGGAGAAATAGAGGAATGCATTAATCATTTGATTATTTAATTAAACTAATAAATAAAAGGATTACAACTAGAAGAATTATAATATTGTGAACTAACCCATTAAAAAATTACAGAAGTAGAAGAATATTTTAGAAAAGGTATAAGAAATCATAAGTTAGGTTAAATTTTAAAGAATGAATATAAATATGAAGAAGCAATCTCTTATTTTGATAAAGCTTTATCTCTCAATCCCAAACATTTATTATCATTACATGAAAAATGTAAATCATTTTTTTAATTTTTAGCTGAAAGCTTAGGATTTATGGAAAATTATCATGATGCGATTTATTGGGCAAATAAAGCTTTATCAATAGATTCAAATCATGTAGACTCATTATAAACAAAAGGTTTTGAATATTTTTTATTTAATTAGCTGATAGTTTAAAATTTTGCGGTAATTACCAGGAGGCTATAAAATTGGCTGAAAAAGCTTTATCTATAAATTCTAACCATGTTAATTCTTTATAAACAATTGGTATAATAAACTCATTAAAATAAATAGCAAGCAGCTTAAAATCACTTGGTAAATATGATGATGCAATTAAATGGGCTTAAAAATCTGTATAATTAGATCCAAGAAATTATAAGTCTTTATAAATTATAGGTATATTGTATATCTTCAAAATTATAGCTGGTTGTTTAAGAACACTTGGTAAATACAATGAAGCAGTGTTATATGCTGATAAAGCTTTAAAAATAAATCCAAAGCATCTAGCTTCATTATATACAAAAGGTATAAATACAATTCTTAATAAGGCGAATCATTAAGAATGTAAGGTCATTTTTAATAAGCTATTACAACTCTAGATGATGCTTTGAAAATAAATCCTTTAGACAGTTAATGTCTTGCTAGCAAAGGTACATAAAACGCTGAATCATTTAGGAGCATGTTTAGAAGCACAATTCAGATATTCAGATGCAATAGATCATTATAATAGGGCTTTATAATAGGATTCAAATTATATGTGGGCATTATAAATGAAGGGTATATATTTTTTATTATTAATATAAAGTTGAATGTGAAAAAAAGTTGAGAAGACAGTCAGCAATTCTGTGATAATAAATAAAAATATTATTATTTTAGTAAACAATTATATTTAAACTTAGCTTAATAATAAATATCTGATTATTTTCAAATATATTTTTTGCATTTTATCTAATATCATAAATTCATTATTCAATATTTAATGTACATTATTATTATTTAGTAAATTTATTAAGATATGAATCAAAATGGATATTTTTCATTTTATTATATTGAACATTTAATTATATATTAATATCATTAAGATTTCAAGAAGATTTTTTATATATTTCATAACATTTTCTAATCTATTATGGAATTTATAGATATCATAAATAGAATTTTTTCAATCTTCTCCTCATCAAGATTTTTATCTTTCACATAATCAAGTAATATTTTTTTTTCATCTAAATTTATAGTTATAACCTTCTCCAATAATTATTAAGGAGTCTCACTAATCATTGTTAATAATTAAAACAAAAAGTATTTCCCTAAATAAAGATTCTAAATTTCTACTATTACATTTTCAACATAATCTTTAGAATATTTTTCGATAAATTCCACTTATTTCTAAACATATTTAACTGTTTTTTAATTAATTCCTTTGTTATCTAAAATTTCCTTATCTAATTTTTCAATTAGTTTCTTTGAAGTTCTTTTTTTCTCACTAATATATTAAAGCAGATTTTCCATCTTGTCCTTTTTAAACTTTTACTAAAACTATTCATATATAAATTTTGCAAATTATTTTGATTTTTCAATACTTATTTTTTTTTTATCATTTAATATTAAACTAGAAAAAATTTAGTAATAATTTTATCTATTATTTTCATATTATTCTTCTTTATCTCTAAATTATTTATCATTTTCATGGCTTAGAAGACCCAAAATATTACTTTTGAATAGTAATAAAGTTCTCTTTAAAATAAATAATTGAGGTTAACTCCAAAAAATTGAATCATAAATAAGTGAAAAAATAATTTTCCAGCCATTTCTTTCTTGTAGGATTTCTTTAAAAATTTAAGGAAATTATCTTTAAATTTGTTCAATTCCATTTCTTTCGAGTTTTTATTTTTAATATATTCAAAATAGGATTTATTTATTCCTCTTCTTC
>CAJJDN010000056.1:97133-182608 GCA_905182985.1 Paramecium sonneborni
TATATTATATATATTTTATTTACCATTAAAATTTTTTATGATACAGAAAATATCGTCATTTTAAACAAATTACTAAATTAATATAAACTACCTAATTGATGAATCATTTTTAATTATAAATATAGCCCATTCAGTTAAATTTTTTTTCGTTCATGCTAATGGGCTATTTCTGAGAGTTGTTCCTTTTCTTAATTTGCTCATAAATTTTGTATCTATATCAGTTTATTGTAGATCTAAGGTCATTTCTATCGAAGAAATATACATAAATATATCTTAAGCTATTCCAAAAAATTCACTTACACATTATTTTATTTTATGATTCAAAATTAATTGAAACTTTTAATAATTGTTTGAATTTTCTGTTAAACTGAATGATGAAATATAAAATAATAAAAATTTTGTTAGCTATTTAAACAGTTTAAAGATTCTTAATAAGGATAACTTGGATTTAATGTGTAACCATCATTAATCAAATTAAATTTTGGTAGAAATTCCATTAATTATTAATAAATATAGATAAAATAATAGAAGATCATTATAAAATTGTAAAATAAAATACTTAATTTAAAATTTATTTGTAAAAATTTTTTAAAAATCGATAAACCTATCAATATTTTGATAGTTTGCTTCAATTTAAATTTAAGTTATCAAAATCTGATAATGAAATCTTAAAAAATAAAAAAAGTATGATTATAATGAAGATGTAATAAAAAAGAGTCTGATTAAAAAAATATATAAATACAAAATAATGGTTTGAATAATTCGATAATTATCTCCTTAAAGCTTAGAAGATATGTTTTTTCCTTGGCATCACTAAAGTAGGGAAAACTACATTATTAAATATATTGAATGATTATGATAATTTTGTAATTAATCAAGATAAGTAATTAAATGTAAAAAGTTTTGAATTAATAAAGTCCAATAATCATTTTAGCAATAGTGCTACATACACAATTTAAGAAATAGAGATTGAAGATTTTATATTTTTTGATTCACCATAATTATGTGATACTTGTGAAAGAGAAAGAAGGATAAATCATTACACAATTCTTTATTCAATATCCTCAATAAATCATACTTAAATTTTATCTAAGAAAAATAAATCTATGTTATTACTTTTAATTGATGCAGAATATCTTTTAACTAGCAAAAATGCTCTCATTGATTCTATAAATAATATAAATTTATATTTAGAAATAAATAGATGAATCTGTTTCTGTAAATTTGTTTTTCCTGTTTTTACAAAATTAAAAATGATACTATACTATAGTACTTCTTATAGACTATACTATGCTATACTATGAAATAGATAAAAGATTAATGAAAATCTGAAACTATGAAAGATATAATAGATAAATTTTAATTAATGATCTTAAATATATAAATAAAATGCAATAAAATTACATACTAATTTAATTATGCAAAAACGTATGATATCAAATATTAAGAAAAGTAATTGAAAGGAGAAATTAATTATTTAAATTAAAAAGTCACTCCTTTTTAATCAACATAATTAATGGCATAATTAAAAGTAGAACTAAATTATAAAATTTAGGAAAGAATAATTTATCATAAAAAATTGCAAGATAAAAAATGATCTTTCAGAAAAATGTTAGAAAATAGCAAGTAATTATTATATCTAAATTAAATCATTCCCTTTTAAATTACAATTATAATTTAATTATAGTTTTTAAATAAACTATAAATCTTGATAAGCAACAAAATTTAAAAAGTTATTACCACACTTTATAAATTTTTATTAGATTACGAATGACTTCATAATTAAAATTTTTTATGATGGCTTTGTTAAACTAGACTTAAACTCTAGTGAATTATGTAAATAAGAGGAATAATACTTTAAAATATTAAAAGATCTTCCAAAACAAATGATAAGTGAACAAGAAAAGTCATCGTTTCTGGAATAGGAAAAGTTCATAATTTTTATATCGACTATTGTTTAAGAAGATGAATATTAAATATATATATTTTAACATATATAATCATTTTACCATCTAAAAAATAAACACATACAGTAAAATTATTATACATAAAACCAATTAAAATTTTTAATTTGATTAATTAGAAATGAAAATTGGCATTTTATTTGAAGCTACAATCTAATTGGTAACAATAGTGATAATTAAGTAACCAATTTTTAGAATATAAATTTAGGAAAAAGAAAAGAAAATGGAATATTTAGAAATAAAGCACCAATAGAATAAATATGGGTTAATTTTCTTAAATATTATTGAATATTAACTAGAGGATAAAGGAAATTATTTATAATTATGAATTCATGTAGATATTGTAATAGAAGGACTTATTGGGGAAAAAATAATGATGAAGAAGTTTGAAACTGGAAATTGGATAGATAAAGCAAGCATATGATTTTTATTGTATATATATTTTATTTCTGATATTTATATTTAAGATTAAAGAAATTCTAAATAATTTAAAGAATTTTGTTTTATTTTGTTATAATTAATGATCTTGTGTCTTAATGTCACAAATATTCGTATTTTTTTTATCTTTATGCCACTTATAATGATAAAAAAATAGTTTTATATTATTACCAAAAAAATAATAATTTATTTCGGTTTTTATGGTTCAGGTAATTTAATAAAAATTTGTTGTTAGAACAATTAACGGATTTATTAAGTGATTTAACTGCAAATTTTTATATACCAAACTTTTTTTTGGATGCTACTTTCTTATTCAAATTATAATATCTTTTGTTACTTTATATTTCTTTATTATTATAAATTGAATTAGTTCTTATTTCAATTTTCAAAATCAACCTTTATCATATTGCTGCTTTTGAGAAAAACTAGAAAAAAATTATATTTTTATTAATTAAATTTTTATACTTTTAGGAGTAAGTTAAGCTTTTTAAAAATGAATAGAAGCTAATTTGAAATGAAAAAATAAAATCTAATAAGGATGATAACTTATAGAAAAACATCTATAAAATTATAATCAAAATGTATTATATTTTCTTGAAAAAAGAAATTAAAAAATCTATATATTTTTTTAGATTGCTTTACAATCCTTTTTCTTAATCTTAAAAACCCTTTTATAAAAAATTATTAGACGCATAGAGATTGCTATATCTTATTTTTTGTTACTTCTATTGTTAAGAATTAATTTCTATCCTCAATATAAAATATCAAACTACATATTTTGAAATTAACTATTTTAAAAAATACTGTCTATTTTTTATAAAAGAGAACTCTTTAAAATATTTTATTAATTATCTGTTATTAAGACTTTAATTATTAATTAATATTTTTTTGATTTTGATTTATAAAATCAATTATAAATATTTGCAAAAAATGCATTTACTTCTTTTAACTTTAAAAATAATTACAAGAATCTTATTAATACACCATTTAATATAAATCTATAATAAATATTAATATGAATTGGAGAGATGTAAATTAAAAATCATAAATTTGTATTTTTGAGATATGGTATTGATTTCTATTTAAATATAATTAATAGAATTAGAAATATATTAATAAAAATAATGAATTAAATTTAAGATTTGTAGATAAAGTGTTCAAATAAAAAACATGATTGTATTGTCTAGTTGGCTTGTTTTAATGAATGTTGTAATGCGAATAGAATTTATTGTTTTGAATGTTTAAGATTAGGAGATCATATAGCTCATCCAAATGATTAATATGATTGGAAAAAAATATTTTAAGTTATAGAACAAATCAGATAATAAAGTGATGAATTAATTAAATAATTAACTTCAAGTATTGAAAAAATTTAGAAATCGTTTTCACTTTTATGTTAAGCATTAAAATCAAAATATTAATTATCAAAAGAATAAATCTAAAAATTTGAAATAAATTAATTTAATTAAGCCTTGGATAATATGCTAAAATATAATCGAATAGCTTAAGGAATATAATTAGATATAGAGTAATGTTCAAATGATACATTCATATAAATTAATAAAATTATAACAGAATTAAAACTAAATGAATTAATTTATTATAAACTAAATGACTAATAAATAGTATAAGCTGAAGAATTTTTCTAAAAAGGTAAAAAATTAATAAATCTAGGATTTAAATTATACTCTGATGATAAATATAAAGAAGCTATAGATTATTTAGATTAAACATTATTGATTAATCCAAATCATATATTAGCATTATAGTTTAAAGGTAAAATATATTATATACAAATTTTAGCTTTTTCTTTAAGATTGCTTGGCAAATATAACGATGCAATTATTTGGGCTGATAGAATATTATTAATAGATTCAAGCCATATTGACTTATTATATTTAAAAGGTAAAAAATATTATATAACAATCTAATTTTAAGGTTGGTGCTTACAAGCTTTATTTAAATATTCTGAAGCCATTTCTTATTACGATAAAGTGATTTAATTTGATCCTAATTTCTTTGATGTTAAATTATTAAAAAGTATTTTATATTTTATTATAAAGCTCAATGTGAAAAAAAATTAAGTTAAGATTGATATCAAATATGAACATATATTTACTATTTAAAAACAATAGTTATTAGATAATTATCCTTTAAATTCTTATCTTTTCTAATATGTTTATCTAAGTATTTCAGATTCTTTTAAAAGCTATTTATTCTTAATTATAATTATATTTAAGTCAAGTAAACAAAATACTCTTCATTTTCTTAAAAAAATTTTACTTTCAAATTATGATTGTGATTTATTGATCTAATAAATTTGCTATAGTATAAAAGTAATCTTTTAATAGAATTATTATTTTCTGTAATGAAAAATTCTAAAAAAATAATCTAAAGTTAAAGAAAACTAAAGTTATCCTTTAATAATAAATAAATTTCAACATTAAAATAACTATTCATAATTATTTTGTTTTAGTATTAGTTTGAGGAAAAAAGTTTTGAAATGATATTATAAATATATTTTTCAATTTTAGAGGTTTAATTAATTCAAAGTAATTTTAATTAATTTATCAAGCTAAATATTTCGAAAATTAAGATGTCTCACATAGAATTTAAACTATAACTCCTACATAAAAAATAAGAAAATAGTAAGTTTTCCTTTAAGTTCTAACTTACAAGTGTCAATAAAATCTTTAATATAATCAGTTTTTTTACTAGAACGAAAAGAATTTTACCATTTAGCACAAATTGTGATTTTCTCAACATTCATTAATTTGCTAAATAGATTACTAGATAATATATAAATGATTTGTAATTTCTTTTGCAAAATCAATTTTTCTTAAAATAATATCCTCATAAAAAAAAATCTGTTTAGCTTCATTATAGTTTAATAAGTTTTATTTAATTATCAGCCAAAATATTATCTTGAAAATTTTATTACTCTATTCTTTTCCTTTATTCTTGCATATTTCAGATTGACATTTTAAATATTCACTTTTCAGTTAGTCAGATAGATAGTAATCTTTTAAATTGAAGAGCGTGGTAATATTTTTTAACATTTAAAAAAAATGTAAAGCTGTAAATTGATTTTAAAATTCATATTCCCTTTATAGATGAAACAGTCGAGTTTTTGGTTTTCAAGGGGGTGGTATGCTTATAAAATTTATAATTTATAAATTTTTTTATCATTTTACTTAAATTTCTTGAGTTCCTAAAGACTCAATTTTTGGAAAAATTTAATTATTTTTCCAAAAACAGATGAAATAAAAAAGCTAAAATTCTAGAAAATAGATTGTTTCATCTATTAAATAAGTATTTAATAGTGATAAATAAGTATTTAATAGTGATAATTTTAATTCAATATCATAGAATAGATAACCTCTTTTTTATTCAATATTTATTTTTATTCATATATTTATTAACTCAAATTTATAAATCAAATTTTGTAAGCAATAATCTAATTAAATTGATTGTTAAATTTAAATTCATTTAAGATTTTAAAATATTTTTTAATTCTCACAAGAATCAAACCTAAATTTTTGAATACTTAATATAATATCAGTAAAAGCAATATACATTAAGACATTAAAGAAATAACGCAGTCAGTTTAAATTTAAATTAAGGTTGTTTAAATGTGTTCTTAACATATATATTAATATTTTCTAAAAATTTGAAATTGTTTTTTATTTCATTGTTGTTTATAGCTGATTTAAAATTTATAAATTTTTCCCATATTTTAAATGAGTGCTATGAAATTAATTAGGCCAAAGCAGAATTTCTGAAATTTCAAGCTTTATTTCTAAAAATTATATTTTATATATTTAATAAAATTATAGAAAATGATTAAATTTTTTTAATTTGCAGATTTTATGTTAAATTATCTAAGTTAAGACTTAAGAATTATGATAATTAAATTGATGATTGATATTATCAATTTAAATTTTTTTCTTTCTTTTTAAATCAGCCCTAAATTTAATTAATTTTAAAGATGATGATGCTTCATGAAATCAAATTTAATTATTTTGCATTTAATCCCTTACTGTTATTAATTTCCTATTATTCATATAGTTTCTTCTGCTCATATTAAAATTTCTGATTATAAAAAAAACTATTTAAACTCAAATTTTGATTTCTTTTATTGTTCTTGTTTATAGATATCTGATCTTTTAAGAATGAATTATGCTTTTTAATTAGTTAATATCCAAACTCAGAAATTTATCTGGTTATTCAAGTTAGTGTACATACTTGAGATTCATAAATTATTAATAATAAAAATTACTAAATTAATAGTGTTTTATGGGAAATTATCTTTATTAATAAATTTCATATATATAATTTTGTTTTTAATATTTTCCTTTATAGATCGGAGGCAATTTTCATTCAATTAAAATGGAATCAAATTAACTCCATTCTTGTTTTTGTTATTTTTTTTTATTTAATTAAGAAACTATTCATTTAAAATAAATATAATTTATTGAATCAATTAATCTAAATTTAAATTCATGTTTATAAAGGGAATCTTTAATATTATGTTGAATTCAAAGATTATCATTTGAATGCTTATATGAAATTGTAATGAATCTTGAAATTGTTAGAAAGTTAAAAAAGAAAGTAAATAGGAAAAACATGTTATTATTAGGGGAAACATAATATTTCTATTCAATTAAGTCTTAACTCTTTACAAATATAAACTAAACAAACTTAAAACACTATTTTAAATTATACTCATTTGTTTATTTAAATGGATTTTATAGACAAATCCGAAATTTATATGAAGTTTAATTTTAAAAATCAATTTACTTGTCAGAGTTTCTTCGATTTTAATAAAATTAGTTTAAGTTTAAATATTAATATATATATGTTTCTTTATTTTATTTAATTATGTCTTTTTATCTATAAAAAAGGCTTTAATTAGTATAATTATTGAGGAAAGAAATTGAATTGTATTTAAATAAATGAATCTCAATTATATTTTAAAATCATTTTCTTTATATTTTTGATTTAAAAAATGAAGATACCCATATTTGATTGATAACAAGATTTAAGATGATTTATTTGATGAATAAATAATTAAAATAATATTATCATAGATCCTAAAATAACAAAATGATAAAAATTGTTTTTTATTTCAATAGTTTTAATGCTTTTAGGAAAATATATATAATAATAATTGTATGCTAATAATATCAACATTGTTTTAGAAGCTGTACATAAATTGAATTGGATATGGCTTTGAAATGAAGAGGATTTAATAATAAAAGTAATTCTAACTATAATGTAAAATTTGTTTTATAAATAAATTTTAAATATTTTAATAAAAGGTTGCATGATGATTTTTGTATGTTTGAAAAATGTTATATAAAGATAAGAAGAGAAAAAATAGAAAATTTAAAGAGTCATGGGAGGTATCGAGATAAGGTTGATTGGAGTTAAAATCAGCAATAATAGAATATTGTTTATATTGATGTTTTATATATAATATAATGGGTTTCAATTGAATATGATGGTAATTATGATGATTTGGAATAGAATAATGAAGGCATTTGAGTTTTCATCTGGAGAAACACAGACTTCACACTTTTAAATATTAGGATTCCATCCATATGTAAATTCGGTTGCATATAAACATTATTCTTCTTTTAAGGTGTTCAAATCTAAATCAATGCATGAGGTTCCATTCCATTAACAGAATGTAACTGATTGTGAATCAACTGAAAAATAATATTGGCATTCATTTTCAAATAATATTGAACAAGTTTTTTCTGTGCATGTATTATTTGTAGTCCAATAACATGCATAAGTATTACAATTTTGTATTATTTTATAATCTGAACAATATTGAATTTTTTTGGGTTCACAAGTTTATGATTCTGCATTCTTAACACATTAAGTACCATCTGGAGTTTAATACCAAGAGCATGAACTATAAGACAACATATTACAATTATCTACACTTAAAAAGGCATCTAATGTTCTATCTTTACATTTTAATGTCCCCTCTGCACTATTAATTGTATCATAATCTGGTTAACACTTTACCAATAACGCACAACGAGATGCCTAACTTACATTAAATGTGTAATCTGAGCATTTTGTGAACTATTCACATTTACTACTTGTATCATTCCAAACACAATTAAATGGATCTGGTAAATAATCGCACTCCTATACTCCAAAACTCTAACAAGATTTGTTTGAACAACTTGATGAATTATCATCCCAATTACAATACTAATTTAAACAATCTTTTTCTCGCATAGCATTTATGCATGAACATTAAGACACTTGACTTGCTGAAATTGTTGCTGTTTAATTTGTTACCACTAACAAACAAAGAAGCAACCAATAAATTTTCATTATTTAATAAGATATTTAGCAAAATCAATTTATATATATAAATATATAATAATCAGATAGAATTACATTCAATTTTTTTTTTATTATTTAAGTTCAAATTTTAATTACAGAATTTTAATTAAATATTAAATCATTTTTAAATCAAATTCATTATTGCATTTATCACATATTTAGGTATCTTATACATTATTTTACAAAATATATGTTCTTGATCATTATAAGATGTTCAAGAATAAGATTCAAATTTACTGTTTTTATAATATTCATTTTATACAATAAATCATTTTATATATTTATATAAAATATCTTAAATTAAATACATTTTTATAAATTATTGAATAAACTCCATTTATTAAACTCAATATTTTAGTGACATTTATAATTTGTGAAATTTTAAAAAATTTTAATTCTCCCAATAATGCGATCAATCATATTTGACTTGTTAAATTTAATAAATATAAAGAAAATGATGAGAAAATTTGATATTTATTTATATATTCTTAAACTTCAATAATAATAAATAAATATCTTAAATTAACTTTGATTAATAAGTAGTAAATGTTTAATTAAATAGCTTAATAAATTTAGTTTCGGGATAATCCTATTTACTTCTGTTATTTCTTATAAACTGTAATAATCAGTTATATAGTATTCATAATATTAATTCAGTTTAAAGTTAATCTATTTAAAAATATTGATTAATTTAGAATTAATAAGTAAATTGATGACAAATAAAAAAATTAGAATGAAATAAATAATCATAATTATATTTATCCTTATATAAGTTGATTAAATTCTAAATTAAATAAATAATTTCAGCCATATTATTTGGCTGGATAATATAATGAGTATCAAAATGATTGCTATGGGATGATGAGTGAAAGGTAACTATTAAATAATATATAGATTTACTATAAGTCCTTATTCTGGCTTAAAAAGTTCTTTCTTTGATATCCTTTTAAAATATTATATGAAATTTATAATATCCTTCTTAAACATTTTTTTAATTAGGTAAGAATACCTTAAATGCTGTTTGCAAGTTATTTTAACTATTATTTAGATATAGAATTATGAATTGTAAAGGTTAAAACTAAAAATTGAATTAATTAAGACTATTCAATTAAGATGTAATTTGAATGCTAATAATTATAAGACTTCAGAATGCAATGATGGAAATTTTTAGATAATATGAGATGATTTGTAAAATTTATGACAATATGTGATGATTTGTACAAAAACATTAATATGAAGAAGCAATCAATAAATGAATATTGGATTAAATTTCATATATAAAATTAAATTATATAATAATAATAATATTATTCTATATATAATAAATAATATTATAATGATGATAGTAATATTAATTAATTATTAAAAAATAATATGTAATATTATACTATTTATATTGAAAGTTAGAAGTAAATTGTAATTTAAATAAATAAATCATAAAAAAATGGATTTGTAACCATAATAAGTTCCAAGAAGTGTAGTAGATTTACCATCTTTTACATTAGTTGGTTTGATTAGGAATATAATATAGAAAGAAGAATTAGATCCATAAACAGGATAGATTGGTAAGACATATGAAGAATATTTTAATAATAAAATACATGACAAGATTCCAAATCGTTTACATCCAAAAAGAACTTATTGTATGTATTATGAATACTAAAATCCACATGACAATGAAGAAATTAGATATAAAATGATTTTAGGAGAAGTAGTAAGTGAAGTAACAGATTTACCAGATGGATTAGTAGCTGTAAAAGTACCAGCTCATCGTTATTGTCGTTTTGATTGTGGACCAGGTCCTCTTCCAAAAGTAGTAATTGATGCTTGGTAATCATTACCAAATCTATCACCTTAACAATTAGGTGGAACAAGATCACATGATTTTGACTTTGAAATTTATCCAGAGGATACCAATACACAGGAAAACATCAAATTTGAATTATTCATAAGTTTATAATCATGAACAATATTTGTTTTATCAAAATCATATTTTTCATTTTCTTCTTTCTAAAATAAATCATTCGTAATATATCCTATATAATACTATTACTAAATGATTTACTTTCTTCTTTTCATCATTATTTTTAATCAACTTTTCAAATTTAAACCATTTTTAAGATATTTATTTGTACAATTTCAGAAAATCCGAACATTTTTAAAAATTTCATTCTTTTTTATATTTATTATGAACATTTTAAAATAAATTAAATGTATTTTTAATTTGCAAATAAATCAAAATTATTAAAAATTTATTTGTTCCATTCTTCCACTATAAGTCCAAAAAAAATTAAATTATACAATTATAGTTTTTATTAAAAATAAAATAGGAACATAAATTCAACAAAAGATGATAATAAATTTTTCATTATATTATTATATAAAGTTGATACTTAAAAATAATTAAATTACCTAGAAGAGGTAAGTATTTTGCAAAATGATCTCTTATCAATAATTTTAAATGAAATATGTGTGATACTTAATAATTTAATAGGAATAGATAGAATATGAGAATGCGTTAAAAATATATATATAAATAATAAAAAATTACTCTTGCCATAAAAATAGAAACTGATATTGCTGATAAATATTTTGATTAGCAATGAATTGCAAAATTTTAGGGAATGAGATTTTTCATTCATAAATTCTAAATTATCATTTCATCTTAAAAATTATAAACAGAAAATAAACTCAAGACACTGATAATTGGATATTAGTTTTTGATACTTTTGTTGAATATGAATATAATATAAACAAAATACGCATTAATTCGAGATTTATCTAGCATCATTTGAGAAACAATCAACTTTCAAAAGAATAATTAATAAGTTGATAATTTTTATTATATTTGCTTTTTGTTATTTATTTACATAGACGTATGCAGGATTAAAAATGAATTCTATCTCTTTATTTATTTATTTATTCAATTAAAGAATTATTAAAAATTTAAAACTTGATTATAAAAATCTCATACATTTATTACAATCTATTTTTTATTAAAAAAATAAAAAAATAGCCTTGACTAATGAGAAATTTAATATTAAGTATTTTTATATGAAAAGAAATAAAAAATTAAAGAAGCTTAAAAAAAAGTTCTAATTTAAGATCATTTCAATCAAATTTAAATATTATAAAATAGTTTCTTTTTTATTATTTATTATATCTTCAAATGAAACTGATTCTAAAATAGATCATATTAAATTAGAATTAAAGATTATTATTAGATGTAAAATATTGAAAATCTTTATTTTTTTTAAAGAAATATATAGAATATTGCAAAATCCTTTTTTGCTTTGATATATTTATTTTAATTGTAATAAAATATGATAAAGTTTGTAATAGAATTAGAATCTAATATTAAAGAACTGTTATGATTTATTTTAAGATCATTATTATTTTTAAATATGTAAGGACTATAGGGGAATAAAAATTGGTCTGCTGAAGAATAGGAATCCTTTTAATTAATTATAAATTCATTTGATCTTAATTAAGATTAAACATAAATATTATAGTAGTAAATACAAAACTTTAAAAATGCAGAAAAAATTATTGATTATCTGCTTGATTGTGATTCAAATTGGAACAAATTTTAAGAGAAAATTCAAAAGGAGATTTAAAATCAAATAAGAAGTTAATAGATAGAACCCTAATGGAATGAGGAACAATTGGGATAATTAGAAAATAAATTATTGAAATAAATTAAAAGTAAGAAGGAAATTAAACAACTTGTGTAATATATTTAATCAGCTAATTTGGACAAAGAAGTTATAAATGAAGTTTTAGATTGTGAATTTGAGTCATCTGATGATTTTTTACAATTGATTACTATATTTGAGTAAAGTAACACAATGACTAAAATACATACTTAGAAGAGGCAATAAGAATTTGTATAGGATAGGAATGAAAGAGATATATGGTAAAATGAATAAAATATATTGAATTAAGTAAATAAGGGGAATAATAATGAAAAGGAATTAGAGAATTAGTAAATGTAAGATTTATTTACAGAATTTTACTCTTTAAACAGGAGAAGTAATTAACAAATATAAATTTTACTTTAAAATTTATACAATTCTCTTAAGAATCAATAATAAAATAACATTAATGTAACTGATTTTAAAGTATCTGCATAATTAGAATATGAAGATTTATTACATTTATGTGTAAAAGTGAAATAATAATTTAAATATTATCCAAGACCAGTTCAGTTATTATCAGTAATTGAATTATATAATCATAATACTAATAAAGGACGTTTAGCTTAGATTTATACAGGAGAAGGTAAAACATTAATAGTTGCAATGTTGGCAATATTAATATGTAAAAAGAAAAGAGTTAATGTGGATATTGTAACAAGTTCTCCTGTATTGGCAATTAGAGATGCTTAAGAATTGGCATAATTTTATTAATTGTTTTAAGTATCTGTATCTCATAATATAAATGGGTAATTGAATTAAAAATAGAAAATGTATCCTTGCTATAATAATTAAGTAATATATGGAGATCCGCATAGTTTTTAAGCAGATATATTAAGACATGAATATTCAGAACTAGGAACTATGGGTAATAGACAATAAGGATATGTTATTATAGACGAAGTTGATTCTATGTTAATTGATGGTAATAGTAATAAAACATTGTTAAGTTCACCTATACCAGGAATGCTTGATTTAACTAAAGTTCTTAGATTAATATGGGATGAAATTTGTAAAGTAGAACCAAATCTATTAACGAATAAAAAAGTATGGATTAGAGATAAAGATAACAATTTAACTGTTGATTTAGAGGAATATATTCTAAGTACTCTAGATATTTAGCTAAAAGAAACTTTATTAAATTATATTCCTAAGTTTCGTTTAAATTATATCAATTTCATTAAGAAAAAATGGATTTAAAATGCTATTAATGCAAAGTTTCATCTTCATGAAAATAAACATTATAAAGTTGATAATAATAATATAAGAATAATTGATTATTAAAATACAGGAGTAGTACATAAAGATAATATGTAGTGGGAAAAAGGATTACATTAATTTATTTAATTGAAACATAATCTACCTATAACTCCATTAAGAATCAGTACTAACTATATATCAAATGTTAGTTTTTTTAAAAGATATAATACTAATCTTTTAGGTCTTACAGGTACATTAGGATCGTAAGTTACTTAGAAATTATTAAGCAAATAGTACAATGTAGATTTTATATTTATGCCTCCTTATAAAAAGAGACTATTAAAGGAAGAAACTGGAATAGCAACATTGAGTGAATAAGAATGGTTAGATGAGATTTTAAAAGCTGTTTAATAATAAATGAATAAAAGGAGAGCAGTTTTGATAATAAATCAAACAATAAATGATGTGAATAGAATTTAATCTCATTTAATGAGATATAATCTTAATTCTATTAAATATGTTGATGATAGTTAAAATATAAGTAAAGAGATTGGACCAAGAACAATTATAATAGCAACAAATTTAGCTGGTAGAGGGACAGATTTAAGTATTAATTAGGAATTAGAGAGAAACGGTGGTCTACATGTAATAATGTCTTTTTTACCTAGAAATATTAGAATATAATTATAAGGATTTGGAAGAAGTGGAAGATAAGGTAAATAAGGTACAGCTTAATTGATTGTAAATTTTCAATAAAGTTTATATATTGGGACAATAAACGATATAAAAACAATTTAAGATGCAATAAATTATTATAAAATTTTAACAAATAAATAGAATTATTAACTATTAGATGTTTTAATATATTTTAGAGATTTAAATGAAGAAGATTATTCAAACGAAATTGAGTAAGAGATGGCGAAATTATTAAATGAAGACAAATGTTTTTAAAGATTTTGTTAGATAGCAAAGAGCAAAGTCAAAATATAAGAGAATAGAGCAGGATTTTAAGCATTGGAAGAGAAATGGGGTTTATATTTAGAAGAATTCTAAGATGTAGGATTAAATGTAAATCATATAGAATAATAATTGGATTCAGATGAAGGATAGAATCCAAGATATTTGATATTGTAAGGTTTAGAATAAGATGATATAAAACCAATAAAAAAGGCAGCTGAATTATAGATTAATGACCCTTAAGCATAATATTACAAAGGATTATATGAAATAAAATAGAAAGATTTTTAAAGTGGAATAAAATCATTAAGATAAGCAAGATCTATGATATTAAGCAAAATGGATGATGAGAAAGGATTTGCAACAGCATCTAAATTAAATAGAGTTTAAGTTGATTAATTTTAGAATAATAATAGATCAATGCCTAATATGTAGATGTAAGAAATATAGGTTGATGTATAAAGTTAAATATTACCATAATTAGATTTTACTGCATCTACAGAATTAGAGAATATATCAGTAATTTAGTTTGGAGATTCAAGAGTAGTATAATAAGATCATTTTGACTTAGAGATAGATCATTAATTTAAAGGTAAAGACTAAAAATTAGTAACTAAATTTGATAATTTTGATTTAAAAGTAGATAATTAACTTAAAGTTTATGCTAAAGTGATAAGTAATATTGATGATATTATAAATACATTATAAAACTTTAATTAAAATGATGAAGAACTTGAATTAACATGGTAATCAGTATTAGAAAAAGATGAAAATGGAAATGTAGAATCAGAATAAACTGTTAAAGATTAAGAAGAAGTAATGTAGGATGGACCATTACCAAAACTTGGTAAAATAACAAAAGTAAAGAAGGAAAGAAAATGGTGGGAATATGGAGCAATGTTTATTATAGGATTAGGTTAATTCATTGTTGGATGTGCAATATGTGCATCTACATGTGGATTAGCATTACCAATTGGAAGAACTCTTATTTAAGAAGGATTTTCAGATATGATATATTCAGTAACAGCAGCATGGAAAGGAATAGATATTAATTGGGGAGAATGGGGAAAAAATAAAGTTATAAATGTAGCAACTTCATTAGCTTTAGCAGGACCAGCTGGAATTGAAGAAGCACTTAAACTTGGTGGTTCAGCATGGAAATCTCTAGAAAAAATTGGAATTAAATAATTTTTAAAATAAATTCCAGCTGTTACTGCAGAAGGACTTAAAAAAGCAGGTTTCTGGTTAACTGATATTGAAAAAATTTATATCTAAGGTTAATATGATACAATGTAATAAGTATCATAAGCAACCTAATCTGCTACTAATAATAATTAAATACTTAACATAGCATAACAAATCATGTAATAATAAGTAGATAAAGGAGTAATAACTTCAGAAACTGCTACAGATCTTTTTGGTATTGTTGATCAATCCTTATAAGATTCCGTAGGAAATCCTAATACATTTAAAAATATGTTCTGTTAAATGGCATAAAACTTTATTCGATTACAAATGGCTAAATCTAAATCAGAATAAGATCCATCTCAATTTAAAGATGATTTAATATCTATTTGTTCTAGAGAAGGAAATAAAAAATATAATAATGTTTAAAAAGATATAGAATAATATAATCAATATAAAAAAGCACTTAATAATGAATTAGACTTTTTCACCAAAAACATTTTAAATTGCTATTAAACAGATTAAGAATTACAAAAAATATTATTCATTCTTGATCTTTATTATGAAAAACTATGTGATCCTCTTAAAGTATCAAATGCTATTCAAAATTACAAAGTCTAAGAAATTATTACCTAAAACTTTAATCCTTAGAGTAAATTTGTCTAATAGAAATGTCAAAGTCTCTAATTAACAAATCCATAATCTGTGAATTTATTTTATTAAACTGTTATTAGGCCTCCAATTTACAAATTTTGCATTGGATTAAAAGATAACAATTAATACACAGAACCCTTAGAAATATAATTTTACTTAGAGTATTAGAATTAATATGAAGCCTAATTCTAATTAATTAAATAAAATAAATAAGACTTAGATTAAAAATAAGCTTAACTTAAATAGTAATAAGAATATATTTAATCCTTAGGCAACAATTAAACTCAAAATTAAGTCAATCAATATAATTAAGTATTTATTTTATTTTATTTTATTATTAGTTAGTTGATGATTTTAATAACGAATGTAAACTATATGAGTAAAAAACTAAACAATTTAAACAAATACAAGAAATTAACAATTAATAATTAATCAAAGAAATTGTAGCCTACATGAAAAATAAAAAAATGATCAATAATAATGGCATAACCTTCTCTTAATCATTCTTATAAGAATTTAATAAATACTTGAATAACTAAAATTATAACCCTATCATTAAACAAATTCTCTTATAAGCTATGCAAAATAGCATCAATTAGATTTCCAATTTAAAAACTTAATCAAAATAAATATTAACATCGAAATTATAATTGGCATTAGAAGTTGAAATGATTGAAGGAATTAAAAAATAAATATTTGAATCAAGAATGTTGGCTGCTGATAAAAATATCATTAATAAAATTGATTGATTTATTTATAGTAGTAATATATCAACATATAATTTATTTTCTTTATAAAATTCTTTGGTTGAATGATTATCATTTGTATTAATCTTTCATAGTGAAGAAGCAATGAAATTTTTTGAAGGAATATTTACAATTTTCTTTTTTATTTCTATATCATGATATTAGTTAAAATATGGTATTACCAGCAATATTTGATCAAACACAATAAATCATTTACTAAACTCATATGATGGTCTCAAAATAATGATCCAAAAACAAATTCATGTTGGGTTAAAAGAGTTAACTGGATTAGTTTTCTATAAACATTTGTTATATTTAAAATGATTATTGTTCAATAATTTAAAAGATTGTATTTTTAATTCAAAAGTTAAATTGCAACAGCTTCTATTTTAAGAACAACCAAAATGATAAATCATGATTTTTATTTTGTAAAGCCTATTTAATTTAAGAAATTTTAATCATAAACAATCAAACAAATTTAACTATTGTTAATGTCAAAATTCTAATTGATAGTATGAAAAATAGATTTATTAAAGAAAAGTTAGTTTGGATAAAGTGTTAATATTTGTGATAAATAATTTCTTAAAATTTTATAATATTTTTTTCTTAAGATAAATAGTCTAAAACAACATAAAAATATTCATATTTGATAGTCTTTCATTTTAAAATTTAGGTTCATGATTTTTTAGCAAAATTAGTTTCTTTATCCGTATTGTAATTTGGGAATATATATTGTCTTACAATAATTTTTGAATAATAAGGTGAAGAGTTACTGGATTTCCATAATCCTTAACTTGTGAATAATATAGACTTAAATTTTGTTATAAAATTCAACTTAAATACCAGAATTTGCAAGCTTTATTCGTTAAAAAGATTCTTAATCTGGTATATTGGTGAATAAATTTAATTTATTTTTATAAAATGTAAAATTATGATAAGAATGATGAAGAACATTTATAGAGTTCTGTCAAGGAGAAAGTAGAAAAATTACAAATTGAATCCTTACAACCAAAAACTACAACAGTTTCTCTTTAGAATAATATAAGGGAAAATAGAAAAAAGTCGCATGCAAGTACTTAAGCTAAAAAAAATGCATCAGAATCTGTTTCAGAGTCATCTTATGATGATTGCTCAGAGCTGTATTTTTCAGAATTTGATATATTTAATGACAATAAGTAGGCAAAAATTTTATGTGAATACAAGAATAGTTATTTTAATGAAAAAATAAAAATGTTTAATGAAATAAAATCAAGGTAAGTTTGGCCAAAATAATAAATGTAGCTTAACAAAGATGAATAATCTGTTCAACTTATAAAATCTTAGTCAATAATAAGATAATAATCATCAATATCTGAAAGTAATCACAACACAATAAGTTTAGTCAGGAGGATTAAAGAATTTAATGATTAATCAATCGAATAATCATTAAAATAAATAAATTCTCCACTAATATTTTACATACCAAGCAATAATTAATTTAATAGTAACAATATTTAAAACAATCAAAACATGACTAGTTCTCGAGCTTTTAACAATCGATCTTTATAATAAATATAAGAAAATAGTTAGTACACAATAGATATTCCCTGTAATGATTCTTTAGGATAATAATCTGTTAAATACACAGATAAGGAAATGCAAAATCAAATAATAGAATCTATTTTTACTAAAAATATCTTTTTTTTATTGTAAATGATAAGGCTTTTATAGAAAGATNTATTGTAATTTGGGAATATATATTGTCTTACAATAATTTTTGAATAATAAGGTGAAGAGTTACTGGATTTCCATAATCCTTAACTTGTGAATAATATAGACTTAAATTTTGTTATAAAATTCAACTTAAATACCAGAATTTGCAAGCTTTATTCGTTAAAAAGATTCTTAATCTGGTATATTGGTGAATAAATTTAATTTATTTTTATAAAATGTAAAATTATGATAAGAATGATGAAGAACATTTATAGAGTTCTGTCAAGGAGAAAGTAGAAAAATTACAAATTGAATCCTTACAACCAAAAACTACAACAGTTTCTCTTTAGAATAATATAAGGGAAAATAGAAAAAAGTCGCATGCAAGTACTTAAGCTAAAAAAAATGCATCAGAATCTGTTTCAGAGTCATCTTATGATGATTGCTCAGAGCTGTATTTTTCAGAATTTGATATATTTAATGACAATAAGTAGGCAAAAATTTTATGTGAATACAAGAATAGTTATTTTAATGAAAAAATAAAAATGTTTAATGAAATAAAATCAAGGTAAGTTTGGCCAAAATAATAAATGTAGCTTAACAAAGATGAATAATCTGTTCAACTTATAAAATCTTAGTCAATAATAAGATAATAATCATCAATATCTGAAAGTAATCACAACACAATAAGTTTAGTCAGGAGGATTAAAGAATTTAATGATTAATCAATCGAATAATCATTAAAATAAATAAATTCTCCACTAATATTTTACATACCAAGCAATAATTAATTTAATAGTAACAATATTTAAAACAATCAAAACATGACTAGTTCTCGAGCTTTTAACAATCGATCTTTATAATAAATATAAGAAAATAGTTAGTACACAATAGATATTCCCTGTAATGATTCTTTAGGATAATAATCTGTTAAATACACAGATAAGGAAATGCAAAATCAAATAATAGAATCTATTTTTACTAAAAATATCTTTTTTTTATTGTAAATGATAAGGCTTTTATAGAAAGATTATAGAACAGAAATTTTAAACTATAAAGATGTAAATGGAAATACTCCTATTTTATTAGCTACAAAATTATCTCATAAATAAAATTAATTTGATATCATTAAATTACTTTTATCAAGTGGTTGTGATCCATCTATAAAAGACTTAAATGGTTGGAGTCCAATTGAAGAATCTGTTGCTTAAATGGATGTACTAACAACATCATTATTATTTGATTATTTAGTACAAAAAAAAATGTTTGAAATTTAATAAGAAAGAACTCATATTGATTAAGAACTTTCAAGAATCAATGACTTTTATCTTGAAATGAAATGGGAATTTAAATCTAATTTGATACCATTTCTTTCTAAAATTACACCAAATGATACTTTTAAAATATATAAAAGAGGTAAAATATGGATTTATTTAAGGTTCTTCTTTAAGACTTGATTCAACTTTCGCAGGAATCAAGAATTATAAAACTAAAAGAAGAGATATGAGTGTTCTGTATAATCCAATGAATGGAATATATTAAAGGAAGGAAAATTGTTCTAATTGTAGATTTGTTGTAATATTAAACAGAGCAAAATGTATTTATTATTATCCAATTGTAATTAATTAAATTAACTTAGTAAGAAATAGATATAGAGGAAAAAGAATAAATTATTTTAGATCTATTACATTGCGACAGCGTAAATGGCAAAATGAAAGTAACATAATGTGATTTGGTAAAAAGGAAAAATATATTCGGAAATTTTGTTACATAAAAAATACACAATCATGTTTGCCAAAAATACGAATTTCGTATTCATGCAAATAAATAATTTCGTAAAAAAAATAGATCTCATTATTAAATGAATTTCGAATAATACATAAATTAAAACTTTGATTAAGATTGTAAATAAGATAATATAAAATTTGAATCTTGGGCTTAAGAAATCATTTAAAATGAAGGAACCTCGAAAAGTATAATAATAAATTATATAAAAATAGAATAAGAGAAATCTTGTTAATTATATATATGTTAAGAATTTCCGTTAGATTTTAAATAGTTTTTGCCTATTATAAAAATGCTAGCTCGAGGAAATGAAATGCTATAATCTTTAGAAGAAATTTTATGTAGTGAAACAGTATCTTAAGTATTAAACAATAATGGATTTCCAGTAAGGGTTGAGATTCCAATAAATTTTACAGTTGATGCTGTAGTAACTTTTTAGGGTTATAGATAAATTGATTTTGAAGATAAGGAAACAGCAGAACTCTTTTAAATACCTAATAATTTTAATTTTATGTAAAGAAGAGATGCTACAAAAGTAATGAAAAGATCAAAAAAAAGATTGGTTTTAGCTAATTTATTTTTATGACGCTATATTGAATTCTCTATTAAAATTACATAATTATTTAAGCATATTTCTATATAAAATATATAAAAATTAATTAATGAAAATTATATTAGGGCTCTTAATTGCATCATTAGTGTTAGTGAAATGCACAGATTAAACAAGTAAAAATTGAAACAAGAAAATAGGTTTTTTCGCTGAGTTATTGGGAGAAAATCTTCCTTATTACACGGAAACTGATTATGTTAATTTTCCTGATCTTGGATCTATATATTATCATTTGATATTGAAGGAAGGAACAAAAAGTCTTGATGACATAAAAAAAGGTGATGTGTTAGCAATATGGTTAAATGGAGGTCCTGGATCATCAAGTTAACTTGGTAACTATATGGAAATTGGTCCATGGGTTATAAAAAAAAACCCAGATACAGAGGCAAAAGAAAAACCTTATATAGTTACAAAGAGAGTAAGATATATAAAAAATATTAAAAGGAATATGCTTGGAATAAGGTGATGCATTTACTTTTTATAGATTAACCATTTGGGGCTGGAATGAGTAAGGCTGAAAAAGAAAATATTGTAACAAATAGTGATTAAGCAGCTAAATATTTTGTAGATACAATTAAGTACATCTATTCAAGACTAAATGGTTTAGATAAAGTGAATACTTATATATTTGGAGAGAGTTATGCTGGACATTACATACCAGCATTTGCTACAAAATTAATTCAAGAAGATATAAAGACTTTGGAGAAAATTAATTTTAAGGGAATAGCTATAATTGATGGAATTACTGATACTCAAAATCAATTAAATTATTATCATAGTTACTTGTTTAATATAGGTGCTATTTCTTAAGTCGATTTAGAAAAACTATAGAAGATTGGTGTTACTGGTTAATAATATATTATGAATGGAGATTATGTAAAAGGAGCAGAATAATTAGATTTAATGACAGAAGATAAATTGATTTAGTAAATTGGAGATATAAATGTTTATAATATTCGAAAATATAAAGGATTAGATGAATATGATTATTCCTGGGTTGATTTTTTAAATACCTATATTACACAGTTTTCATCTGAAATTACTAAATTTGAAAAATCAAATTAGAATATTTACAAAGCCTTCTAATAAGATATTGGTGAAAGTAGACGATAAGATATTTAATTATTGTTGAAAAATAACTATAAGGTGTTATTGTTGAACGGATAACTAGATTATATTATTAATACACCAGGAGCATGGAATTGGATTTATTAACTCAAATGGGATTATCATTATTAATGGAAAAACACAGAAAAATAATTTATTACTTTTCCAGTAGAAGGATAAGCAACAAAATTTGAAACTCATGGATATGTCAAAACATACGAGAACTTTTCATATGCCACTATTTATAAGGCTGGTCATATGATACCAACAGATAACCCTAAAGCAGTTTATTCTGTTATTGAGAAATTTATAAAGTGATTCATCATTTCCCTGAAATCGATCTTATTGTTTTAAAATATTTTGTGCTATTTGGTGTTAAATGTGTCATGTTTGTTACTTAATGTACTGTATATTAATTTGTTCTTGTTTCTATTTCTGTTAAATTTATTGTTGTGGTAATATTATTATTATTACTCTTCTCACCTGATTATTTTCTACCTCTTATTTTTATAAAACTTGGTCTTAAAATTGAAGTTCTCTATTTTTATTTCATAAAATCTACTGAATTTTCTGTTTCTACAGTCTAACCAATTGATGATTAAGATGAAGTTACAAATATAGATTTTCGTTTCCTATCCTTCTTTTCATGTAGCATCTTTTTATTTTAATATTTCTTTAATATTTGTGATATTATAACTTTATTCTTTACATGCTTTTATGGTGATTGACTATTTTTTTAAGTTTATTATTATCTATCTATTCGTTCTCTGATGTAAGATAAATTATTATTATTTATTATAAATCTTAATTCGCTTTTCTCTTATGGTTCAACTAACTTTCTATTTTAATCAAAAACTATATGTTATTAGAGAATTTCATTCTAAGTTCCTTTGATTTATTTTTGAGATCTCACACACAATGAATTAGATTTATTATCTTTATTAGTTTAGAAAATCTCTTTAAGTTTTTATTCCTTATTAATATTGTTTGAATTTAATGTATTCAAAAATTAATCATAAATCTTAAAATTATGAAGAATCAACTATTTTCTTTTATTTATATAGTCTTTATTAATATTAGCTCTTTCTTTTAAGCAATCTATAATATCTTAATGATTTCCTTAAATAGCCTTAAAATCACTTGCTTCCATATAATATGCATTTGTAATATCAAGAGTTTCACAATAATACTATCTTTTTTGAGAATCCTCCAAAAGTTCCTCTTAACCAACAATATTACCTTCAGCTAATTAACTAAGCTATTTATAAATTGATTAATCATACAACTATTTTAGCTTTATATTATTATTTGCCTATAAATAATCCTTATTGTATGTCATCTTAAAATTTCTATTTACCTGTCAAAGTACCAATATCCATATATTTATAGAGTTCTACACTGCCTGAAACAATAATAAGAAAAAACTAGGGTTCATCTCCAATTGACCATAAAACAGTTTTACTCTAAAATACAATAGGTCTTAAATATTGAATAAATTTAGAGAGATTAAATTAAAGGGCTCCTGGAAAGATCTTCATAAAATATTCAATAGTATTTCTGGCTTGTTAAATTGATTTTTAGAATATAACTTTAAAATCATTTCTTCTCATTGATAAACAATAAACCTTTTCTGATGAAACAATAATAGTGGCAGATCTTGGTTTATCTGATGTTAATGCCACATCACCAAAACATTATCCTGAATAGTATTAAAATATCTAATTTTATATTAATTATACCTTTTAATAAAGTAACACACCATCCTTATAATATCTAGAATCTTAAATTTTAAGTAAGTTATCAATATTTGTAGTTAACTATCTTTTTTAACCTTTAATAACTAATTCTCCTTCATCTTATAATTTAATTAGTTCTATTTCTTTATTTATTTCTTCCTATGGTTTTGGTCCAAAGACACAAACTTCTCCCTTTAAAATGATAAACATTTTATCACCATATTCTCCATAATGAAATATTGGTGAACCATAATCGTATTATTCAAATTTGAAATATTTAATTGCATTTCCAACAAAATCAGATAGTTTCATACCTTCAGGACAATTTTTTTTAAAGAATTCAATTGTTTGAAGAGAATCGAGAATAGTAGCAATTAGATTATGATCATCAATTTTACCATATTGTTGATATAATTTTAATGCTGGGTAAAGTTATTCTTCATTCTCTTTTTTAATTTTTGCATGTCTTGCTGCTTAATCAAAAAGTAATGATGTTTTATTTTACATAATATTTTTTTTGTATTAATATCAGATTTAATATTGAACAAAAAAAGTAATGTAAAAAAAATGAGAATTCAATTTTAAGCCTTACGAATTTTTTTTTTCTAGATTTATTGAATATCGAGGGTCTTAGATTCATTTTGATTAGATTCATGGTCCTTTTAATGAATAAGAGGAATATCTTCTTTGCCATTGATAAAATTTCTGATTAAATTGAATATTTAGATTTGTTTTTCATATTATAGTTAAGCTTAATCGTATCGTGCTCGTAATTGAGGATTTGAGAGTATTCTGTATGCTTCAGAAATAATTCTAAATTAAACAGATTAAGGATTCTTGTCCTTGAATATACAATGATAATTTACTGGATGATGCATTTTAGCTAGGTTTCTGAATGCTATTTTGATTTGTTCTTGAGATGAGTTATTTTAGATACCAAGTATATTGTAATAATTCATATATTAAAAGTTCATAGGGTAAATTTTATGGCGATTAAATTGTGTATTAGAATTAACTAGAATTAGTTGGAATTTTCTAAATGATTTTAAAACCATTAAATTAATGTATTTATTTATATAGTATTTTGTTTGATTATATATAACAATATAGAGAGAATTCAAATTAAGTGAAAAAGGAGGGAATAATTTGTATGAGAACAATGATCATGAGTATATCATTATAAAATAAATAAAAGTGGGATGATAGGTTTTATATAAAATTAAAAAAACATAAATTAAAAAATGGTTAACATATGTCTTATATGTGATTTCTTTTATCCAAGACTTGGTGGAGTGGAGATGCACATTTTTTAATTGGGATTGTGTTTAATGGAAAGAGGTCATAAAGTGATAATAATAACACATAAATATGATAATAGGGCTGGTGTTAGATATATGACAAATGGATTAAAAGTATATTACTGTCCATTTGTTCCAGCACATGAATAGGTTGTACTATTTACATACATGGGAAGTTTAGCATTATTAAGATAAATATTACTAAGAGAAGAAATCCATGTTGTACATTCTCATGCAGCAACATCATTTTTTGGTGGTGAATTATTATTACATGCAAAGTCTTTAGGATTTAAAACAGTATTTACAGATCATTCATTATTTGCATTTAATGATGCAGCATCATTTCATGTTAATAAAATATTGAAATTTATATTATGTGAGGTTGATCATGCTATTTCTGTATCTCATATTAGCAAAGAGAATTTAAGTATGAGAGCATCATTAGATCCTAGAAACATAAGTGTGATACCTAATGCAGTTGATTGTAGTAGATTCAAACCAGACCCATCTAAGAGATATCCACTAAATACAGTGAATATAGTTGTAATAAGTAGATTGACATTTCGAAAAGGAGTGGATTTGTTAGTAGATGTTGTACCAACAATTTGTAAGAAGTTTCCATAAGTATATTTCATTATTGGAGGAGATGGACCAAAAAAAAAGATAATAGAAGAAAGTATAAAAAAACATGGTTTAACTGATAGAGTTGAAATGGTATAATAATATATATTTATATATTTAGTTAGGATCAGTACCTGGACATAAAGTTAGAGAAGTCCTAGTTAGAGGTCATATATTTTTGAATACTTCCTTAACTGAAGCATTTTGCATAGCTATAGTTGAAGCTGCTTCTTGTGGTTTATTTGTAGTTTCAACTAATGTTGGAGGAGTAGTTGAGGTATTACCTAAAAATATGGTTAATTTTGCTAAACCTGATCCTGATGATATTTGTGAAAAATTAGCTGTAGCTATTCCTATTGCAAAGAATGTTCCTTCCCATTAATACCACGAATAAGTAGCCAAAATGTATAGTTGGCATATGGTTGCTGAGAGAACTGAAACTGTTTATAATAAAATCTTATCGTCACCATATCCATCAATTTTATCTAGAATTAAAGCTTGCTAAAGTAATGGACCTATTTTTGGATTATATTTATTAATCCTACTTATCATAGACTATGTTGCCATTTTCATTCTTGATTTGATATTCCCATTCAAAAATATTCAAGCCTAATCAATTAAAACGAGAGTATAGAGTTAATAAAAAGAAATATGGTGATTATTGATTAAAATAAATCGATTATTTATATCATGTTTTATTTATTTACATTTCTTGTCTATGCCTACTCATACATAATATATGTAAATGAGACGTATTAAGTTCAATTAACTCAACTCTTTGGCTACCTTGAAAATCCTACCTATAGTATTCCAGAAGGCAATCCTTATTCTACAATCATACCCTAATATCATTTATAAAATGATTCACAAAAACACAATCAAAGTAAATTATACAAAATAATACTAGATGCGGATGTCATAATCAGTGTAAAAGCATAGCATTAATTTGGACATTGGACTAACCATTTCCTCTTCTTAGAAAATAACAAAGGAACATTTAATGTTCATTACTCAGAAAAGTATTATAGCTTTGAAATATCCATAGTCCACAAGAGGAAAATGTTGCCACACCTAAATTTAATGAACATTTGTAAGTCACAAATTTACCAAATATGGTTTGTTTCGATGCAGAATAATTTGATTCTTTTCACTATATTGTAGATTGTGCACTTTAAATAACTGATTAACCATTAACCAATAAACTGTATGTTCTTGCCAAAGATCAAAATATTAAAGAACATCCTGTAACAAATCCTCTTGATTATAAAACAGTCAGAAAAAGAAAAATTGCTATATCAATTTAAGATTAATAGTATTATTTGTTTTAGGGATCTCTATTTTAATCCGAATCCATTATTTAGATTTATAAAATCCTTACTCCTGCTATCACCTTTGAAGAATAATCTATTGAAATTAATACTAACATTATAAAGATTCTATTTAAGCAATAACTTTAAGATTCCTATAAATTTTACCTTTTAGATTATAAATTAGTTTATAATCAAATATTTATATTAGATAATCTTTTTGTAGCAGCTATGAGTTTTGATAAATATGGGGATTGGTCATCAACATTTTTTATTCAATTATCTGGTAAAATAATAGCCTTTGATTATGTTTATTTTAAAGATGATAATGGTATTTAACAAAGTGCACTTGTTATTCTTAAAGATACTACATTTGATCTCTATTTAAATTAATAAGGTGTCATTACTTATTAATTGCCATAAAAAATATCTACTAATTCTTAAATAAAAATATCTGATCATTATATAATTGTTGAAGATGAAAATATCGTTTATTAGTATTCTATATATAATTAGATATTAATTAATCAAAAGACCTTACAATAAATTAATTTCTATTTGATAAATCCAGTATATCCAGATCTAATATCTATTAGTTACAATTTAACCAGAAGATATTACATTAGTGATGGATATCTATAAATAAAGTCAAATACTATTGCCATAGATAAAACTACTTTTAATATTCAAGCCATATCTAAAGGATAAACATATACTAAAGAAATTAAACTTTAAATTCTTAATTAAAATGATTTTAATCTATATTTTAATGATAAATCTTAATAAATTATTACTGATGTATTGGCATCAATTAATTATACTTAAGATGTTACTTAATTTATGAGTGGCCCAGATGTATAATTTGTATTTGAAAATTAAGGTGATGATTTAGATATGGAATTTCAAATTCTAGAAGAAATGAATATAGCAGTTTGGCCAAAAGCATAAGATATTCACTTTTAAGATATGCTCCAATTTAATGATACCTTAGTGTATGTTCTATTCTAATTAAAAAATAAAGAAGTCTAAATTTATAATTGTAAATAAAATTCATTCTCTTTAATTGAATAATGTACTCAATTTGTAAATTCAAGTAATTTTAGTAGAGGTTTCAATGTTCTAGTTGATTAATTACATTTTTAATGGTGGATAGATAATAATTAAGCTTATGTAATATTCTGTGATTAAAATACTACTGCTGAATTATGGAAAATTAATGAACAAGAATTAATTTTCATTAATAAAATAACTTATTTCTAAAAAATTACACAGCTCCTAGAATTAGATAGAATTATATATATTTTAATAGAAGATTCTAAAAAGATTGGAATTTACAAATCTGTTGATGGTAATCGTTTAGATTAAATTGATGAATAATCTGTAAGAAATCTAGGAATGATAAAGAATTGGAGTCCAAAAAAACTATTTGGAAATCAAAAATATAATGGTCATTTACTTTTTATTAGAAATTCTGATAATATTTTAATCACTACTTATACTGATTAACTTAATATGGTTGAATGTATATTAAATAATGAAGATGTATAATTAACTATGTACAAAAGATCTTTCTTTATTATTAAATCAACCTAAATATTAGAATACTCATTAGATGATTTAAATAATGTTTATCTCATTCGATAATTATAAGTTTATGATCATCAATTCAAGAATCCATTAGTAATTACATAATCAGAAGATAATGGTCTTTTATTTATTTTGACAACATAATAATAAATTTTAGTATATCAACCATATTCTGAAAATAGTAATGATTAATTATTCAGAATAATTGATGTTCATTGTGATGATATATTTATGATGTCTGCAAGTGGATATTAAAAAACCCATTTATATTTTAATAATGGAACTCATTAATTCTATTATGCAATTCTGAAATAATCTAAATTATATATAAAATCAATAAATCTAAATACTTTTGATTATTATGTTAATGTAACTAAAACTTTAACAATTTAAAATTCTTTGCATTCTTAAAAAATCCAAGAAACAATATTTATTTTAAATTAAAAATATCCAATTTAATTAAGTTAATAGAATGATATATAAATTAATTCATCACTTCAGAATGCAACAATCAATTTAAATTAACTCTACAAAGGTTAAGTATAGAATATTAGTATCGAATGTGATCAATGTAAGGATATAATTAAATTAAACTTGCCAATTTAAAGAATTAGTGAAAATATAGTTTCTAATATTTTAGATATAGAATCATTTAATTCCTAATACAATATTGCTTTAAGTAGAGATAAGTTATTAGCAATAAGTAATAAAGATAATATGAATACTATTATTGAATTTTAATCACCAAATAGCTGTGAATTGATTGCTATACAAGAAGGTAATAAATATATTGTAACACTTTGTAAATATAACAATGTTTATCATGTTTATTTGACTGTATGTGATAAGGATTTGAAATGTAAAAATATTGATACTCCTAAAGACATATTAGAATTAAATGGAGTTTAAAAGATGATATTAATACCTAACAATTTATTATTGATGCAAGATTATGGTAAAATATATGTTTACAATCTAAATATAAATACAGAATTAACTATTTGGAGTATAGGATTAACATAAATAATTGATAATGATAAAGGTTTAACAGATTTTGTGATTCAAAAGTTAGCTTAATCTAATGAAGGAGATAATATTAATTATTTTCTAACATTTATTGATTAGGCTGATCATTTAAATATTTATTATACAGAATATAAATAGAATAAGCTTAATATTATTTAATCAAACAATATTTTTATATATGATTTGATTAAGAAGAACAATCAATATGCATTTAAAACAACAGATTATATATAACTGTTTGCAACTGAATAAATAGTAGAGAATTAATTAAATTATATTATTATTTCAAATGATGTTGCATCTTTTAAATTGTAATTTGATTTAGATAATACAAAATAAGTAGTAAATAGCAAAATAATAAATGTAATAAATCCATATAAAAATTGGATAGCCTTAAATAAAGGTTACATGATTGATAATTTACTTTTTATTGCTTATACAAATAAGTAAGATACAGTTTTAGCTATGTATGAATTAAATGATAAAGTTTTTTCAATTAATATGGCATATGGGTTATAGGATAATGCATTTCAAGTAAAAGATGGAATGTTTATTGTATATGTATGTAATGATGATAAAAATAAAAGATTGTATACAAATTTAGTTGGAAAAGTGTTAAATAGTTATTAATTAAGTTTAGAAATAAGTTTAACATTTGTAACACCGTCAAAATTAAAGGATAAATAATAAGTAAAAATATTGGCAAGTAATGCTTACATCAAAGAAGAAGAATAATTTAATATAAATAGAGTAGATAATCCATAACCTCCTCCTCCTCCTAATCCTAATGATGATGATGATGAGAGTAGTTCAAAGTATTTATATAATTTTATTGTTTTAGTTGGTGGTGGATATTACTTATTGTATTATTCGTAGTAGGATTGATAATTGGTGGAGCTATATATTATATGAAGAGAAAACAAGTTGGACTATTTAAAGTTTAAGAGAATCAATATAGTTTACATAATTATTGATAATTTTTATTATTGTTATAATGAATTAATCAATTAAAAACATGAAGAAATCTGTGATCTAAGATTAAAAAGTAGATGATAATTAATAAAGAAAAAAGAACGAAGAAAATTTAAAGATTCCTCTCAATCTTTATCGTTCATATACAAGAATCACTTAATAATCTTTATTAGAGGAAATTGCTCCTATGATGTCACAAATTGAGTTTCTTAAAAAAAACTGTCCTGAAGGTACTAAAATAGAAGAATTTGCTGCTTAAGCTTGCTCCTATTTTAATTATGAATAATTTAGTAAAGGACAAATTGTTTTTAATTATGGGGAATATGGAGATAAAGTGTATTTAATATTACTTGGAGAGGTTGGAGTCTTTATTTCTAAATCTTAAGAAGAAGTTTCAAGTGACAAAGAGGTTATTGAAACTTATAAAAGTAATTTAAACCCTTTTGAAGAAGAAGTGTTAGATTATGAAACTGTATTTAAAAAGAAAAAAAGACCACAAGATCTTTAAATGGAATTATTACTAGCTTAATAAAAGAATCCATTTGAAATAAATAACATGTATTTTAAAGATGGAGTATGTTATTATAAAAAAGTCTTTTAATTTTACTCAGGTTAAGCCTTTGGTGATATGGCATTATCTTCTGATAAACCAAGAACTGCAAGTATTTTAGTTTTATCTGATTAACTTCATGTATTAACAATGAATAGATAAGATTTTAAAAGTGTTGGAGAAAGATCTATTAAAGAAAAAAATTAGACATTTGAGTACTTTTTAAGTATTTTTGTGGGTGTCAGTAAATTTATTGTGACCAAGTTTATTTAATATTTTTAAAAAATTGAATTTGCCCCATAAACTATTTTATGGAAAGAAGGAGATGAACCAAAATTCTTTTTACTTATTGTTAGAGGAAGAATTGAAATCTATAGATCTTATGCTGAAGATACTTTACATGGTAAACTTAAAGAACCCTCTATTTTCTAATAAAAAATAAAACCAAAAAAGAAAGTAACTCTCTCATAACTCTCTGATAACTCTTTTGTTGGAGAAGCTGAACTAATAGATAATATTCCTATAAGGTTATATTCTTGTATGACATCTGATAATACTCTTGCTTATTATATGGAAAGTGATGCATTTAATATTGTTAGAAAAAATCATCCAGATTTTCTTAAAATTTTAAAAGAGAAATCTCATGTTATTAAGTCTTATTTACTAAGAAGAGAAAAATATCTTTTTGAAAATATTCAAAAATAAGATAAAGCAATGGAAAAACTTCAATATCCTGATTCTAATAACACTGAAAGAGTAACAGTTGATGAATTATATAGAGATATTAGCTAATTAAACTCTAAAATTTTAAGATCTCAATAAAGAAGTAAGTTAACTACTACTACAGATATTGTTAATTCTAATAATTTACTTAGTAAAAAAATTACTCCTTAATCTGATATGTTTATTTTTCATAAGAAACAATTAGAATCATTAAAGTAAAAGAAATAATCCTAATCTTAAAGTAGTAGTGTCATACCTTCTATTAATTTATAGAAATCTATTTCCTAAAATAATTTTGCACTTGAAAATTAAGTGTTAAAATCATATAGAAAAATGAGATTTTAATAGTTTTAAGCTAATAGAGAAGTTTGTCTTAAGATCAAATCTTCAATTCGATCTTTTATGACAACTTAGCCAAGATCATCTTCACATGAATCTTCCTTTCCTATAGTATCAAATGAATTTGTAAAAAAGATTGGTACTCTTTAAGAATTTTATTTTGCAAAATCCTTTATAACCACGAATAAATGAATATAAAATTATTATCTAAATTTTTCTATAATCAAAGAGTAAATTTATAAATTTATAAATTTATTAAAATTTCTTAAGTTATTAATTAATGAAAATATATAAATATATTATAATTTACAGATTTACATTTTTTAAAGAATTGTTTGATTGTCTATTTAATTAATGAATAGAATATTAAATTTGATAAAAATAGGTTAAATATAATATCAATAAACAAATTCAATACTATTTCAATCTAAAATTTAAGTTGCTTTTCCTTTGCCTTTTTTAGACAGGAGAATTGGACAATGGACTAATAAATAAATAAAGAATATAATATTACGGAAGTTTTATTAATTGTGTATTTCTTTTTGCAATTAAATTAAATTAAGTTGATTCAGAATGTAACATAGTTTTATTTGGAGATATAGAAACTCTTTTATTATTATGAGTAAATCTTATAGGTGAAGGTAGATTATTGGTTTCAAAGAAAATAGTACTGGTGCTGCGAACTTATTTAATAAATGAAGGATTTCGAGAACTACTTCTAACAAGTTTTAATTTGAAATATGTATTTGTATCTGCTGTAGAGTCATTAAATTCATAATTACTGAATTCACTTGGTATAATAGTACCAAATTTTTAACATATTTATTTAATAATCATTAAGGCTTTAATGATTTAAATAGTTTTCATTTTATTATCAAAAAGTATTTTCATATCTGCCATTGTAATAGGTTACCATAATTCTCCTTTTCCTGATAACCAAGGATGATATAAAGCTTGATTGGCATTCATTCTTGCTTCAGGTGAATAAGCAGCACATTTTAAAAAAAATGATCTTTAATAATCATTCATTTCATAGAAATTAGGATTGAATTATTAAATTCTTTAAATAAATGTAGAAGTAGATTCTGATGAATCCCAAAATGGATGCTTTTTATTTATTAATTGATAAGCAATAATTCCACAACTCCAAATGTCTACAGATTTAAGATATGGTTATTTAAATATCATTTCAGGAGCCATAAACAAGAGGGTTCCACATTTATCATATGATAATTTAGATTCTGAATGGGAACTAAGACCAAAATCAATAAGTTTAACAACACCTTCATTTGTAATAATTATATTATCTATTGAAAACAGATTAAATACCTGGTTTGATGTCTCTATGTATAATATCTCGAGAATGTAAATAGGATACTGAATTAAGTAATTCAATAACAATCTATTTTATATGAGATTCTTCCATATCAACAGTTTTTATCAATTATGTCAGTGTTTTGCCCTCCAAATATTCTTATACAATGTATAGAGA
Source organism: Paramecium sonneborni (assembly GCA_905182985.1). Classification (NCBI taxonomy): domain Eukaryota; phylum Ciliophora; class Oligohymenophorea; order Peniculida; family Parameciidae; genus Paramecium; species Paramecium sonneborni. The sequence goes on from CAJJDN010000056.1 coordinate 131,187, forward strand.
ATCTTCAGTCTCTTTACTCTTTTAATAAAATACTATATTTTACATAATAGTATTTAGCAAAACTTGGATGATGAATGGACTCCAAAATTTCAACTTCCTTTTTAAATTATTCCATGTATATAGGATCCATTACCTGTTTAATTGAAAGAAAAGAGTACTTTTATTGCTACCTTTTGAGATTCGTATTCTCCAAGAAAAACTTAACTAAATGCTCCATGACCTATTTGTTGAAATAATTTAAGATCGAAATCAAAAGAGATTTCCATAAAATTTAGTTATAAATAAATATTTCAATAATTTTATTGAAATTGCTTCTTCATTTTGCTCACATTTCCTTAGAATATCTCAGTAGGGAATCTCTTTGGTTTAAGTATCATAACCTATTTTCCAAAAGTTTGTAACATAGGGTCCTAATTATTCATAATTGGTAAAAAACTCTATTTTTTTTGAGAATTTTCATATGAAATTGAGATACTATTTTAAGAAATGTTTCTTTATCTATATGGAACAAAAATGGTGTCATTATCATCAGTTAAATCAGGTTAACTTTTAGAATTTGCAGCAGCCTTTTAATTTATACTGAAGGCTCTGTAATTAGACTAAGTTTTAGTTCTTTCACGTTATTGACTTGATTGTCTAAGATTGTTTTATTATTATTATTATTTGGACAGGTTTTCATGTCGATTGATAAATGATAGGATCTACATTCAGAAATTAAATCATCAAATACCTAACATTTGGTCTAGCTATCATTTTAGGTTATTTAGAATCTTATTATTAATTATTATCTGTAGATTAGTATTGTTTATAATAGACATAAGGAGTATTTCTAAGTTTTTTAATATCACTTAATGTTTGACGCTAATCTAACATATATATATTATTTAATAAATCAATCATCTATACTATAACTTAAAACAACTAATAAACATTAATCCACTGATTATAAACTATAATAAAATGGAATCATAGTAGAATTAATACCTTCAAATAGATTATTGTTAGTATATAAGATACCTACACTTTAAAAGAAAGATTCACTGATAAAAATTAATTCCAACAACAATGAAGAAATAACTATTTAAATAGAGATTATTCAGAAAACTGCATCGACTTAAAAAGAAAAAGATTAGATCTTATGTAAAGTGATGATATACAATCTATTAAGAAAATTGTATAATTACAACTATAAATCAACAAAAATACAAGTGAAATATAAAAGTTATTTGATAAAATACATAAGTTAGTTAAATTTGGAGATCCTGATCAATTAAATGTTAGAGAAATGGTTTATCATTAGAAAACTATGTATCAAAAAGTTTCAGTTATTTTTACAAGCTGGGTAAAATAAGATTTTTCATTCTAATTAAACAATTCAAAAAAAATGAAAAGATAAGTATTTTCACATTTAATAATTAGAAATATTTATAACCTAACATAACTGAAAAATAGAAGACAGAGATTATATCAGATCCATAAGGTTTGAGAATATGGTAATGAATGAGAATTTAGGATAACTTTCTTTAAAATTAATTTATAGAGTCCAAGATTTAAATTCAATATTTGAGATCAATGAATAAGGAACATATGTATTGATATTTAATAAAGAGTAGAATAAAATTTAAATAAGGCAAAAAATTACATAGTAAAAGATAGAGTATATTGATTAAAGATTATGTAGATTTAGAAAATGTTTTGTATAATATATATTGTTTTGATTGCAATAGAAGTGTAATAAGAATTCCAATAGTGTGTGAATAGTTTGAATAATAATGGATATGATATATAATCTAAGTTAGATTAATTAATTAAAATGTAAAATAAGAATGGGACTCTATTAGCTATAATGGTAATGAGAGAGTGATTGATTATAGACTGTAGAAATCACTTAGAATGAGAGAGATTAGATCTACATTTACGAAAGTGATGATCCTCGAGATTTGGGGATAGCATTTGCATCAAAACATGACCTTCCTGGACGTTATCTATTGAAGTTGATTGATAGCATTTTGTAACATAAAAAATAAGCATAACACACTATTAATAATGAATAAAAGGTGATTAATGATTAGAAGTCTAATTATTTCAGAAATTCAACAAACTCAACTCCTTATAAGTAGAATAGTTAAATTTCTACTTAAAGTTGTTAAAAGAAGAGTCCTTTATTAAGTAGTAGATCACATTGTAGAGATTTTTCATAAGATGGTAATGTGAAAGATTTATGATTAGTTGGTAAAATGATGAGAGATAATAGTGCTAGGGAAATCAAATAATTGAAAACAAGAGATGAAAATGAATTAACTTTTACACCATTAATAAATAAAAATTCAGAACTGATTGTTGTAAGAGTTTTATGATTCAATATTTATAGAAATAAAAACAATTAGATAATAGTGTAGAATAAAGATTGATTAATTATGGAAAAAGAAAGGAAATTAAGTTGCAAGAATTGAGAATGTAAAAATTACATTCTCAAGATTAATAAAATAAATCATTCACTTATCATCCTAAAACTACTTAAAGATCTCATGAGATTTTGAATGAAAAGACCTAGAGTAAAATATATAAAGATATTTATAATAAAATACCAGAGTATTATTGTAATATTAAATTTAGTAATAATAATTCTTATGTATTAAATTTACCATGTGCTGATTAAGGTATTGTTTAATAAGTTTGGAGAGCAACATTAAAGAAATTGTTTAATATGCTTGATAAAGAATAAAAAGGTGAATTAAGTACTGAACAAGTAGACTTGTCTTAAATGAGTTATGAGATGTTATAAATAGTAGCTCCTGTTTTACTCATAATGGAAGAAAGAGGAGGAAGTTTCAGATTTGACATCTTTGCTAAAGAAGTTACAAATTACTGTGTGAAGCACAACTTTATTGAAAATTTATTTTCATTACTATTATAATGACATTGACTGTTATATTAGATTATATTAAAAATATAATGGGAAATTGCTGTAATGCAAATTAAATGTTAGATCGACACAACCCACAAATTATTTTAGTTACAGACTAATAAAACCATTCTCTTAAACTTGATGGAGCTGCAACAAAAATCTAATCTTATTTTAGAGGAATGAAAGTCAGAAAAGACATTAAATCTATGAAAAATTAATACCATTGTAATAATGAACATGCTCCATTGACTATGGTTGCTAAGTTATCTAGAATGCCTAATTATCTTACTGAAAAAACTAAAAAAGTATATGATGAATAAGGACCATTTCAAGAAATCACAGAGCCAGATTTACCCAAATTAGGACCATATGAATATAATGATTAAACTGTCTATTATGGTCAATATAAAAATGGATTGAAACATGGTTATGGTACATAAATATGGATAGATGGATCAATATATGAAGGTTAATGGTAAAAAAACTCTGCTCAAGGAATAGGTAGATTAATACATTGTGGTGGAGATGTTTATATAGGAGATTGGTAGAATGATAAAGCTAATGGATATGTAAATTATTATGTATAATAGGGGAACGTATATACATGCAGATGGTGCTAAATATGTAGGTTAATGGGTAGATGATAAATAGCAGGGAGATGGAATAGAAACTTGGCCAGATAATTCTATTTTCAAAGGGTAATATTCAATGGGGAAGAAACATGGTCATGGAGAATTCTAATGGAAAGATGGTTCAATATATATAGGAGATTTTGATAATAATTTAATCTAAGGTTATGGAGAATACACCTGGTTTGATGGTAGAAAATATATTGGATCTTGGAAGAATAATAAAATGGATGGTTAAGGGGTATGAATTTATATGAATAAATTAGATATTCACATGGATAGATGGAAGAAGATATAAGGGTGAATATAAAAATGATAAAAAAGATGGTTAAGGAGAATTCAAATGGCCTGATGGGAGAGTATTATATATATTGATAGATTAGATTTATAGAGGTTAATGGTAGAATGGAAAATAACATGGAATTGGAATTTATATAGGTGAATCAAATGTTGAGAAATAAGGCATTTGGGAATTTGGTAAAAGAATTAGATGGATTCATAAAGGGGAATCTATTATTACTGAATGAATTTCTATAATTTATATATATAATATCAATATAAATAATTATGAATAGCACTGCTTAAGTCCTATTTCTAAAAGTTGAATAAGGGAATGTTAATAAAGTTATTGAAATACTTCAACAATATCCAAATTTAATAGACTTTGAAAATTCTAAATCAGGATAAACTTGTCTAACAATAGCTTGTAGAAAGAATGATGGTCCTATGATTGAAAAATTAATTGCATAAGGAGCTGATATTAATAAGACAAATAGAGTAAACTTATAAATGATAAGATAGTTGAATCAATCACCTTTATGGATCTGTTCATTTTACAATTATCGTAGAACAGCTGATTTTCTGTTGAATCATGGTGCTGATGTTAATCAATAGGATAAAGTAATTAAATTTGAGTATAAAAGAAAGGATTTTCTCCTTTGATGATTGCTGCTTAGAGAGGAAATTTAGAAACAGTAGCTTTATTATTGAATGCTAAAGCTAATATCTAACTGTTAAATAAAGTATATTATATATTGCTATTATATAGAATCAAGATACAGTTTTTGATGTTTGTAAAGATTATGAAACTTTATAATTCATGATATAAACATTATAAATAGAAGAAGTCAGAGTTAAATAACCTGACAAATTCAAACCTAAATCATAATAGAATGTTAATTCAATGAAAACAACTTAAACTAAGTTTTCAAATAATTCTTATAGAAGAGAAAAGTCTGAATCCATTCCAAATTTAAATGAAGAACTCTACACTATTTAAACTATGATCAATTCCATATGTGAAGAAATGCAACTCATATTTAATGAATCTATATAGATTTTTAAAGAATCTATTTCTAATAAAATTAATTTAACTGAAGTCAAGAAATCAATCTCTATGGAATATGAAAAAATTTAATAATCATAAAATATTGATGATAATATTCAATTCCAATATGATAATTTTCAATATGAGATCAGTAGATAAATTGGAAGAACACTCTATTCTATTATTCATAATCTTGATAAATCTTAAGTAAAATCACCTTCACCTAAAAATAAAAAATATCTATCAGCTGAACCTTTGATTGAAGCTACTATAGAAGAAGAATAATCAACTCCATTAAGTTAGTTTAGAAATCAATTAAAGAAAGTCGAAACTCCATCTTAAGTTAAAGAACCAATTAGTAGAGGAAGTATTAAAGGAGAAAATGAACAGTTCAATAAAATGATGACTTAGAAATTAGAAATTTTAAATCAAATGATAAATTCTCGAATAGGAAATAAGAAATCATGACTTATTATTACTTAAATTTATTTTTATTATTTATGTAATCTACAATAGAAAATTCATTTTTTGATGAAAAGAATTTTGATTGCTCATTTTGGGAAAAGTCAACATTATAAATTAATATACTTTAAATTCAACACCAATTTATGCTCTTTTAGAAAAGTAAAAAAACAGGATTCTGGGTAAGCAGAAACTTCATCATTTATGATTCTAAATTAATCAAGTTAAGAGTATATTATAATATGTTATATATAAGCCGAATAAAAAAATAATTCATTAAATCGATCTGAATAAGGCTAGAATATAAAAAATAAAATATCAAAATGATAAAGAGAAGGAGAGCTGTAATAAAGTAAAAATGTAATTCATAATTTTTAGAAGAAGTATGGATTTAGAATTATGAGAAATTAAAGATGTAGAGAACTCTATTCCAGATCAAAAGAATTGAATAAAAAAATATGGGAAGAATTAAAAAACCATTCACTTTAGATTACATTTAAATAAGATTATTAAATTGAGAAAATGATTGGAAAAGGTAACTTTACAAAGGTATTTAAATTTTCTTTTACTTTTTAGGTGTATCTTTGTAACAAAAAAACTGAAAAATAGTAATAATATGCAGTAAAAGCTTTCGAAAAAAGTAAAATGATAAACACTGAAACAGATAAATTAGCTTTATTAAAAGAAATATCTATTTTACGTAAGCTTAATCATAAAGGATTTATCAAAATATATGAAGTGTATGAGGATGAGACACATATATATTTAGTACAAGAGTATTTATAGGGGGGTGAATTGTACCAACAAATTAAAAAAGATTAAAAATAGTCAGAAAATATTGTGGCCAGAATAATAGCTACTTTATTAGAATCTCTTTAATATTTACACATGAAATGTATACTACATAGAGATCTAAAGCCACAAAATATGATATTAAGAAAAAAAGGGGATTTGGATAATGTAGTGATAGCAGATTTTGGATTGGCTGATTTTTATAATCCATTAGGAAATTATATATTTTAAAGATGTGGTACACCTGGATTTGTTGCTCCTGAAGTATTATAAGATAAAATTTATGATTATAAAATCGATATTTTTAGTATTGGATGTCTTATGTACTAATTATTAGCAGGTAAATCACCATTTAAGGGATCCACTTATGATGAAATTGTAATGCATAATTACTATTGCAATATAGATTATCAGTATATAGAATCTTTTATATCTACTCCATGTACTTAGCATTCAATATTTTAGGTGTTTAATTATTAAGAATATTATTAAATAATATACCAGCTTAAAGACCAACCCCTAAAGAAGCATTAAGACATTAATGGTTTATGATTAATTTAGATAAGAAAAGATATGAAGAATTAAATAATTATGATGATTAACTTTAATCTACTTAGGAAATGAATAAATCAAGTTTAACAGATGTTGGAAGTTATGGATTTATNTATGTTATATATAAGCCGAATAAAAAAATAATTCATTAAATCGATCTGAATAAGGCTAGAATATAAAAAATAAAATATCAAAATGATAAAGAGAAGGAGAGCTGTAATAAAGTAAAAATGTAATTCATAATTTTTAGAAGAAGTATGGATTTAGAATTATGAGAAATTAAAGATGTAGAGAACTCTATTCCAGATCAAAAGAATTGAATAAAAAAATATGGGAAGAATTAAAAAACCATTCACTTTAGATTACATTTAAATAAGATTATTAAATTGAGAAAATGATTGGAAAAGGTAACTTTACAAAGGTATTTAAATTTTCTTTTACTTTTTAGGTGTATCTTTGTAACAAAAAAACTGAAAAATAGTAATAATATGCAGTAAAAGCTTTCGAAAAAAGTAAAATGATAAACACTGAAACAGATAAATTAGCTTTATTAAAAGAAATATCTATTTTACGTAAGCTTAATCATAAAGGATTTATCAAAATATATGAAGTGTATGAGGATGAGACACATATATATTTAGTACAAGAGTATTTATAGGGGGGTGAATTGTACCAACAAATTAAAAAAGATTAAAAATAGTCAGAAAATATTGTGGCCAGAATAATAGCTACTTTATTAGAATCTCTTTAATATTTACACATGAAATGTATACTACATAGAGATCTAAAGCCACAAAATATGATATTAAGAAAAAAAGGGGATTTGGATAATGTAGTGATAGCAGATTTTGGATTGGCTGATTTTTATAATCCATTAGGAAATTATATATTTTAAAGATGTGGTACACCTGGATTTGTTGCTCCTGAAGTATTATAAGATAAAATTTATGATTATAAAATCGATATTTTTAGTATTGGATGTCTTATGTACTAATTATTAGCAGGTAAATCACCATTTAAGGGATCCACTTATGATGAAATTGTAATGCATAATTACTATTGCAATATAGATTATCAGTATATAGAATCTTTTATATCTACTCCATGTACTTAGCATTCAATATTTTAGGTGTTTAATTATTAAGAATATTATTAAATAATATACCAGCTTAAAGACCAACCCCTAAAGAAGCATTAAGACATTAATGGTTTATGATTAATTTAGATAAGAAAAGATATGAAGAATTAAATAATTATGATGATTAACTTTAATCTACTTAGGAAATGAATAAATCAAGTTTAACAGATGTTGGAAGTTATGGATTTATGAAATATCTTGTTGGTCCTACAACAAGTGATAAAAATGCCTTCTCTACTCCTTAGATTTTACAAAACACAAAAAAATAAGACACTGTCCTTCTTACTCCTTAATATGTCATTATGCAATCTATATAAGAATAGTTTAAAGATAGTTAATAACAAATTTCATTTAATAATATAGAAGATGAATTTGATGATATGATGGTCGAAAAAGAATCACCTCAATCACATAAATTACCATAATATTAATTGATTGGAAAATTGAAACAAATTGTAGATTCAAATAATTCATCTTTTTATGCTTCTCCAATCATAAATGTATTTATTATTAATATTATAAAATTATAGAAAAAATCAGAAATTAATAAAAAAGATCTTAATCATATAACTCCTATCTTGGTTAATTAAATAATTGAAAATCATACACAATCTAAAATGGCAGCCAAAATTATGAATAACTTAAAAAATCTTGAATGATATAATCTAAATTTTTGAATAAAAATGTTAATAAAAATCAATTATTTAATTGTTCTATTAATTTTAGTTTTCTTTTGTAATAAGTTGGCTAGATATTATTATATTTTTGACTATGAAATTTAATTTATATTTTTCTTACTAATTTTATTGATGTATTTTTGATTTCTTTTTAGTATTAGTTACATTTACAATTCTATTAAATTCATTTTTTTATCTATTTTTATAAATTTTAGAATGTAAGATTTGGGTATCTCACATGAAATTATCAATTAATTTGGTTATTTAGGATCATAATTAATATATTTTTTAGAAATAATAATAATGAATTCATCATTCACTATTAGAATATTCAATTAGTAAAAAATACCAATATGTAAATATTCAATCATTCTGAATCTGAACTTATTAATATTAAATTTACAAAGGGTAAACTCCATATTCTTTAGAAGAAAGGCATCTAATATATCGGTGGCAATAAATAATTAAGAGATATTAAATCTTCTTCATCTAAGTTCACTTCATTGGCAGGATAAACGTACATTTTTTATCTTTTACTTTTTCCTTATTTCCAAACCTTTAAAATCTAGCTAAATTGGACTCTGCATTAAGGACATGTTTTATTTTATTTAGCCCAGATGTCAATACAATCGAAACAATAAGTATGCTAACATGTCTATATAATACCCTAACATTATCTATTTCAATTTACTTTATCAACTATTTAACCATAACAAATGCTACAATCTTCAACATGTTACTCATTAACTTCTTACTTTTTTCCTTTATTTTTCTTTATCCTTTTTTTTATTGCTCCACCATCTGTTCCTTATTTCTCACTATCTCTATGCTATTCAAATTACTCCATTATATTATATTTTTATTATTATTAAAATTAAAAACATATTCCTATATATATAAATTTCAAATCCTTTTTTATGATGTATAAATTAATAACCCAACTATCATTTATATAATTATATAATTCTATTATTCACTAAATCTTTACTATTATTACCATCATTTTTAATAAGACTTTTCACGTTCTTTATCTGTTTATTCATTTTTTTATATTCTCTTTAAATTCATAACTTTTTTATAATTAAATTAAAACATTAATTCTTGGCTAACATTAATTGTTAAACCATTTTAACTCTGAAATCACTACCAAATTAATATCGAATAGATTTCAATCAAATTGTTTTGTATATATGTCACCCTAATAAAAGTATATATATATAATTTATAATTATATATATCACAACTCATCCTTTTCTTTTGTGATAGGGCGATCAATATATAAAAAAGGATTGTACATCTCCTTCTTATTTAAGCAAGTCTAATAGATATCTGGTTTCTTTATTATTTATTACAAAGGCTAAACTAAATGAATGGATTAAATCTTTTTTCCCAATAGATATAAATCTCCATCTTAAATAAAAGTTTTTTTAATTGTTTTCGGAGCCTCATCATCAACTATCTTCAGACTTTCAAACTTCCTTTTTAAAAAACTAAATTCAGACATTTTAATTGAAATATTTATTATTTTACTATTCAATAATTCAGAAATTCAGTTGAAACCTTTTAAATTAATTCACAAAAATGTAATAAATTTATATTGATCAAACCTTTCACATAGAAACAGAAATAAATCAATGAAATAGGCTAATTTGAGAATCATTTTATACACACTTTTGAATATAACTGAGAAATTTAGATGAAATAGAAGTAAATTAATTTTAAAATATTAATAATTTAATATGAATGTATTAATAATTTATTCAGCTAGACTATGTTGAAATTGTATAAAATTGTCTGAATAAATCCTAAAAAAATAGGCTAAAAGAGTTATCAATATGAAGATAACATCTATTATTTCAAATATCTAGTTATTTAATTATCATGTAATTTGATGTAATATCTCTGAATATACAATATCTAATAAATTAAATAGATTATAAATCTTCAAAGATACTTTATCAATGGAAGGGACATTAATAAGAACATAAAGGTTCAATAATACGAACGTAGAGTTTCATTTTATTAATTATATGCAGAATGATTTTTTAATAATTTTCTTATAGAGTTAGATTTTTTCATAAAGAAATCCATTTAAAAAAATAATATTGAAATATAAAAAGTTTATAAATATAATGGATGCTTTCTGTGTATTAATTGATTTTGATGAAATAATAATGTTATAGGATAGCAATAATTACATATTATTATATAGTAATAAATTATTATATATTATAAATCTAGAGTAGTTGCTCTTAGTGTGTTAAAATTTAGAAATTCTCTTGAATTATAATTCACATATTTATATAAATTTTTATAAAAACGAATATGGAGGAAAATATGTTTTATTTGGATAAATAGACGCATAAATCTAAATGGCATCTAGTATTGATGACATCATTTGGATTGATTGCATCTTCATATTGTTTGGTTTTGCCTGCTTAAATGTAAACTTAAATAGGAGAAGCATTTAATATTGATGATCCAAAATAATTCTTAACTTGGTTAACATCATTACACTTTTTATTGAACTCATTTTTACCTTTCTTCTCTGGTTTGATAAGAGATTTCTATGGTGATCGAAAAAGCATCATATTTTAAAATGTATTATGTACATTGGGTTAAATTATTGTTACATTTGGTATTTCATCTGGAAGTCAATTTGTATTTATTATTGGAAGAATCCTATTAGGTTGGGGAATAGAATCACTTTTAATAATATTAACATCCTTTATATGTTCATACTATAAATACACATATTTAGTAATTTTAATTTTGTTTATTTTTAGACTTTTGTTTTGGGTATGTTTTAATTTATTTATACTTTGGGTTTTGTACTTTGTATTTGGTTTGCACCATAAATAACATCAGTAGGTGCATCAAATACAATAGCAATTTTAGCAACATCATTAGGATTACTTATGTCGATTGTTGCTATTGATATTGATACTGATGCTTAATCAGCAATTATGAATAAAGGAGGAAAATATTTTAAAAAGAATCATGAAAAATAAAAAAGTTCAACATTACATTAAAATTAAATTGAAGAAGAAGAAATATAAGTAGATTAATAGCCTAATTAAGAAGATTAAATAGAAATAGGATAAATTAAATCTGAAATATTACCTTAAACCTTTTTTGAAAAATATTTAGGATTCTTCAATAAACATTAATATCCATCTATTTATTGGTATTTATTGTGGTTCTATTCATTTGCATCTACTTCAGTTTTAGTATTAGTTGACTATGCTTAAGAATTTTTATATGATAAATGGTTGAATACTATTGATAATGGAGAAATGTTAGCTTGGAAATTAGTCACTCTGATGTGGCTTTTCTCAGGAGTTATAACACCATTGTTAGGATTTGTTATTGATAAATATGGATAAAGATCTTCCCTTGTATTTATGATTTTATACATTAGACAATCTTTTCAGGTTTGATGGCTATTTGGGCACATATCCTTGTACTTTTATAATCTCCATTTGAAGGACTTTTGTTATTAGGATTATCATTTTCATTGTCTTATACAACAGTTTGGAGTGGTGTTTTGTATTTAACTCCACCAAATACACATGGTCGAAGTCTTTCTTTATTTGTGTGTCTATAAAACTTTGGAATTACTATTACTCCATTCATTTGCAAATTTTTTGAATAGTAAATTAGATTAAAATTTATTAAATAGATTAACATCATCAACAATAGTTACTGAAATATTTTTATTAGTCTTAGCAATTATAGCTATGCTTATATCATTAATGGTTTATAGTGAAGATAAGAAATTCGTTAATCTTATTGATAGAGGTCTTGAAGTTGTAAGTGAAGTTTTCACAGAGTATTTTATATTTTCTAATTTAAAAAAGACCCTCTTCCAAATTAAGAAGCAAGGAGCTAATTTGAAATTGATTTAATTATTAAATTTCATATAAAATAAATACAATAAATAATTTTTTTATTTATAACATTAATTCCATTAATTATTTATTAAATTTATATAATTTACTAATCTGCTCTCATTAATATTCTTATTTTTTATTTATTATATTATGTCGCTTTTAACAATATGAATTTAATTTATAGCTCATAAGTTGAATAAAATTATGTCAATTATGCTAATAATGTCATTTTATTATTAATTATTGATATCTAGAAATTTTTTTTAGGAGAAATACAATACAAATTAAATTAATTTAATAATGGATTCTGCTTCAATTATTTGGGATAATCAACAAACTATTATGTTTGAAGAAAGATTAGAAAGAAAGAAAACTTCATGGATCAAACAATTATTCTTTGTTTATATATATCCAATAATGGATGTAATATATAGAAATTAATATTTATAGAAAGCTAATAAAGAAGGATTAGATGAGAGTCAAATCAAGGAATTGTAAACTTAAGAATAATCATTTATGCGTCATTAACAGTTTTCTGAACATTTAAAGAGGATTAACCAAAAAAATTTAGTTAATTTGATATTGAAATATTATATATGTAAATTGTTGAGATATGAGCAATAGAGTATTTTTTCAAAGGATTTTTAATCTAAATAGTAGTACTTTTAAGTCAATTAGCTATGCCTTTGTTAACAAAATATATAATTGGTTATATTAATGAAAAAAATGATAAAAATTAGCATTAAGCCTTTTTACTTATTTTTCTTGTAATATTAGTAAGAATAATAAATTTATTGGGTATGTCTCATTCAAGATTTATGATGGTAATTAATAATATAAAATAAAGAAACTATATGGATTTGACATAATGGCAGTGGTTAGTTTGGAAATAATGAATAAATGTCTTAAGATTTCATTATTGAGTAATACTGAAAGATCAATAGGAGAAATTAGTAATCTAATTTAAGTTGATGTATAAAGATTAATTTAAATTCCAAATAATGTTGTAAATGTGATAATTATTCCTATATAGATATGTAAAGTATATTTATATATATTTAGGTATCACATTGACATATATTTATTAAGAAATTGGTATATCAGTAGTTGTTGGAATAATAATTATAGTTTTAAGCATAATTTAAAACAATTATATAGGTAGTTAAATTGTTAAGGCATAAAGTAAAGTATTGAAAGCAAAGGATAGTAGAGTAAAAGAAACAACAGAAGTTTTTTAGTTAATAAAATTTATAAAAATTAATGCTTTTGAATAATACTTTCAGTAAAAGATTTATTAGTTAAGAGAAATAGAATTAAATTGTATAAAAGAGAGATTAAAATACTTTTCTATAAATGTTTTTACAGGTTGGCTTTCACCTTAAATGATTTTAAGTTTAACTTTTGGATTATATGTAATGTTAGGAAATGAATTGATTCCAAGTAAAACATTTCCTATAATTGGATTGTTATCTATTTTAGCAGCAAGTCTTTAATTATTACCAATTTCATTAAATGATCTTTTAGAGACAAAAATATCTCTTTAAAGAATACAAAATTTTTTGGATAGTGATGATTTAATGATTGATATATATAGTAATTAAAATAATAATGAAAATTATGCTTTGAAGATTGAATAAGGTAATTTTTATTGGAGGAAAGAATGTAATGATGAATAATAAATTTTGAAGAATATAAATATGATGGTTTAAAAAGGGAAATTTATTTCAATAATTGGAGATGTTGGTAGTGGAAAATCTTCTTTAATTTAATGTATTTTAGGAGAGATGATTTATAAAATGGATGAGAATAAATCAAGTATAAATATTAATGGTTCAATTGCATATGTTGGATAGAAACCTTGGATTTAAAATGCAACATTATAAGAAAACATTTTATTTGGTAAACCTTATGAAGAGAAACTATATAACTAAGCAATTAAATATTCTTGTTTAATGTTAGATTTAGAAATATTAATTTATGGAGATTAAACAATGATTGGAGAGAAAGGAATTAATTTATCTGGAGGATAAAAAGCTAGAATTAGTTTAGCTAGAGCTATTTATAGTTAAGCTGATATATATTTATTTGATGATCCACTTAGTGCAGTAGATGCATAAGTAGGTAATTTCATTTTAAAAGAATGTCTTATTAATCTATTAAAAGGGAAAACAAGAATTTTAATTACACATGCATTAAATTATTGTAAATTTACAGATTATATTTATTTAATTTAGAAAGGGGAAATTATTGAATAGGGAGATTATTAGAAAATGTAGAATTGTATTGTATATTAAGAAATTGAATAAAAATTTGAATTTGAATTATAAAAGTAAGAGGAAAATGAATATATTAATGAGAATAAAGTACAATTAATAAATGATAAAGAAATTTATTAAAGTTAAGAATAGAGTAGAGATAATAATAAAAATAAATCTGATCAAATGACAGTAGAAGAAAGAAAGAAAGGGGAAATTGATTCAGAAGTATATGTCAAATATTTGTAATACAAAAGGAATATTATCCATCAAACTATCTTATTTATAGTTATGTTCATTTGGATTCTCTCTTAAATTTTAGCTAATTTATGGGTTACTCAATGGACTAATCGTTATGTTTAATTGGGAGATCATTTTAGTGAATAAACATATTTCTTAATATTTTTATTTCTAGGAATTGTTTAATCCTTATTTGCATATATTCGTGCTGTGATGATTGTATCATAAAGTATAAAATCATCTTCTTAAATTCATAATGATATGATCAACTGTTTGATGTTTGCACCATAATGTTAATTCTTTGAAAGAGTTCCCTTAGGGAGAATTATGAATAGATTAACCAAAGATATTAATTCATTAGATGTTGAAATACACATCAATATAGCATAATTTTCTACAAAGATTAGTTAAATTCTCAGCAATAATTTATTGAGTATTTATGTTAGCACCTATTTACTTATATTTCCATTAGCCATTTTCTTTTACATTTGTTTGAAAATATAGCGATTGTATATGAAAGCCAGTCGAGAACTATAAAGATTAGAATTAATAAGTAGAAGTCCAATCTTGAGTTATTTTACATAATCCTTAATGGGATTAACAACTATCAGAGCATATAAATAAAATGAATTTGTAATGAAAGAGTTTTCATAGAAATTAGATTATAACAAATAGGTTGTTTATTATTCAACAGCGGCTAGTTCATGGTTTCTATAAATTCTTGGTTTTGCTAGTTTAATAGTTAATACATTTGCTATCGGTTATTGTATTTTATACACAAATAATCCTTCTTTTGCAGGTTTGATATTAACATTTGCTGCAAGTTTGGATCGAAATGTTCAATAAACTGTTGATTCATTAAGTTTATTAGAAAATAATATGATATCTTTCGAAAGATGTTTAGAATATACTAAAATAGAATCAGAAAATCTTGGAGAAATAAAAACTATTGATCAATCTTGGCCAAATGAAGGTAGGATTAGATTTATTAATTATTCAGTAAATTACAGAAGTAATCTACCTTTAGTTTTAAAAAATTTAAGTTTTGCAATAAATTCTAAAGAAAAGATTGGAATAGTTGGAAGAACTGGAGCTGGGAAATCTTCAATTACTCTTTGCATTTTAAGAATTTTAGAAGGGATTCAAGGTTAAATATAGATAGATGATATTGATATCTCAAAAATATAAATTTAAAAACTTAGATCATAAATAACAACTATATTATAAGATCCAGTGATATTTTCAGGAACAATTAGATAGAACCTAGATCCATTAAATAAATGTAGTGATTAAGAAATTATGAAAGTTGTAGAATAAAGTTGTTTATTATAAATTATTAATGAGAGAAACGGATTAGATACTCTTGTTGATGAAGGAGGTGATAATTTAAGTGCAGGTGAAAAATAATTAATTTGTATTGCAAGAGCAATATTAAAAAAAAGCAAAGTTGTATTGATTGATGAAGCAACTGCTAATATTGATATTGAAACTGAATAAAAAATCTAAAAAACTATTTAAAAATCATTCGAAGATTGTACAGTGATTACTATCGCTCATAGAATTAATACTATTTTACATTGTGATAAGTAATATTTTATATTTATAATTCAAGAATACTTGTAATTAGCAAGGGTGAATTATAGGAGTTTGGTTCAACTAATGATTTATTAAATGATAAATCTTCTTTATTTTACCAAATCTATTAAGAAGCTATAAATCATGATTGATTAATAACCTTAAATATTGTAATCTATGTATATATATATATATATATTATTAACAAACTGATAAATATATAAATATTTATAAAATGAAAAATATTATAAGGATATCCCATTATAAAACAAATTCATAAGTAATTCTCTAAGCAATAAATTATGTAATACGTTCCATTAACAACTCATTTGAATGCTCTTGCTTCACTCTATTAATAATGTGCTACCTTATCTGAAAAACATGATCGATTAGCTAAAGGAATGGACATTTTCAATACAGATGTTAATCAAATAACGATTGCACCTATGATTGATTAAGAAAGAATTATCCAATATTAAAACTCTGAAGCTTTCTAGGTTTTAGATTTAGCTTCCTAGAAACCTAATTCTCCATAATCAAGTTAAAAGACACCTGTTGAAATTGAGTAATCAATTATTTATTAAGGTTTAGTTTAATAACTGACTAAGAGGTTCTAATTGAACAAGGAACTAAACCAATATCAGGTGAAACTAAAAAAATTAAAAAACCTAAATTAAATTTGGATTGCTCTAAATCACTATAATGTCCATAATGCAAAAAATTAGTCAAAAATTCTGCAGGCTTAAAAAGACATATATCAAGAATGCATTCTGATAAACCTTTAAAAAATTTGACTAAAAAAATGGGAAATCAAAAACAAAAAGGAATTTAGATTCTAAATTGAATTTATTTATTTTCTAAAATAAAAAAATATGTAGCATCTATATTTTTAACATTCTTAACAGGTAAGTTATTTAATCAATATACATGTATATATATATAAATATTAATCGATAATCAAAAAAAATATAGATCAAAATTTACTCAAATTTTATTCAATAATGATTATAATTTTATGGATTAATAAACATAGCCTGTGTAAATTTCTTTTGGTGAGTAAAATTGCAAATGTGTTTCAAATATAGTATTTAACAAAAGACATGTTTTTGCTGTTGGAACTTGGAATGTAAAGAAAAATAATGAAGTAACAATTAATTTAAATTAATTTTTTTTTGCAGATTTATGTTAATGAATATTTAGAATTAGAATAAAAACTAATATAATTACATAGAATACCAATCAATGGAATGGTTGAAAAAATCATAACAAAAAAAGAATAATTATATGTCATCTATATTGATCGTAATAATTAATTGTTAGCATTTAGCATAATAAAGAAAGACTAAACTATGTTGTATAGAATTAGCTGATAATGGTCGATATTAAGTCAATTTTGATTTATTATATGAAGGATTAACTAAGTATTGCATTTGCTTATAAAAATTAGTGTAATTTGTCCAGAAGATGATCCTACTATTTATTTGAGTTCAAATAAATCAATTATCTAATTTGATTTAAATAAATAATCTTTTGATAATATTATTGATGATAACGATCTTTATAACTTATGTGAATAGGATCCACATCATAGGAATTTATTTGTAAGATCCTAAAACAATTATCTATGTATATAAGACACAAGAGAAAAAAAGTAATCTACACTCTAAATTTTTTTAGAGTAACCAAATTCAAAGCACATAGTTTAGAAATATTAGATATAGATTTTAATCCTAATAAATAATATTACCTTATTACAGGAGGTGAAGATTGTTTAGCTAAAGTTTGGGATATTCGTAAAACATAATATGCAATTAAATCTTTTGAAGACTTATAAAATTCTGTTCTATAAGCAAAATTTAATAAATTTCATGACTAATTAGTCTCATTATCATGTAAATTATCAATATATAGGTAGTTGATGATGGTACTATTTCATTATATAATATTACATCAGTTTCTTCAGTGCCCTAATTGAATAAAGAAGATGATTATTTAGTTAAGTAGTACGATGAACATGAAGATTCAATCTATGGATTAACTTGGTCTAGAGGGACTGCATGGGTCTTAGCTTCTATTGGATATAGTGGTCATATGATAATAAATACAGTTCCAACGACTGAGAAATATAAAATATTATTGTGAAATTATATTTTAATATCTATGTAAAAGTTTTGTATATTAAAATTATTAAAACACTAATACTATCTATTTGATCTCTAATTCATTATTATTAATAATTTATATATATCATTAAGCGTTAAATCAAATATATACTAATTATTATTTCATGAAATTAAAATTAGGAATAATCGTTAGGAAAAATTCTAAATTTAGAAATAGAGTTATTTATTAATTGAATGATAAGCTTTCCTCACAATATAAATAATTTGTAAAGAAATATATTATTATAAAATAATTTAATTTCTCAAGTGGTTATGATTAAATTAAGAAAAAAATAAATTTTGCTGGAATATATTTAAGAACATAAAACAAAATGGCATTATTATAAAAGTGGAAATAATTATATCATTGAAAAAGTGTTTAATTAATATAGAACATCATAGCTATCACATAAATTTATTAATATTTTCTTGTTAATAATATAACAGACATGTCTTATAAGAAGGATAACAGGATGGATAAGCTTTAAATGAGACTAAAGGAAGTTGAAGAGGAGAACAGGGTATTGAAACAAGAATAAAATCAATTAATATCCACTTTATTAAAATAATTGAGTGAATTATAAGAATAAAATCGTCAAATCTTATCAAACAATAAGAATCAAGGAACTATATTACATGAACTTAACAAATTATGTGGAACCAATTAGACTAATATAGATTTATTGCTTTTGGATGTTAATCATAAAATTTAAGATTATAAATAACAATTAGCATTATTAGAAAGAACTTGTAAAGAGTATGAAGAGATAGTTGTACAATAAAACAAATTGAAAGAAAAAACTGTAAAGAGTGTTTCATCTTAAAAATTTATCAATAATAGTAAAAAGTAGAGTATGGAATCTTTGGATAGTAATATAAAATTAGAGTCTTAACTATTGGATGAAGAATAATCATTATTAGAATTGTTGGAGATTCCATAAGTTAATAAATTGTGTTTAAAAATTGACTAATTAGGTTAGTAGATAATAGAG
Organism: Paramecium sonneborni; assembly: GCA_905182985.1. Classification (NCBI taxonomy): domain Eukaryota; phylum Ciliophora; class Oligohymenophorea; order Peniculida; family Parameciidae; genus Paramecium; species Paramecium sonneborni. Next base: position 150,789 of record CAJJDN010000056.1, read on the forward strand.
AAATTGAGAGATTTTAGTTAAAAACGAGATAGTAGACATAGGTTGGTTGAGTAACTAATACCTCTAAAATAAGCACTTATACTATGAATATAATAATATATAATTAACAACATTTATTCAGTTAATATATAACACAAAATAACACAAATCATAGGTTAAGAGCATTCATTCCAATTGATCAAAGAAGGTGTCGAGATCATCTTCATAGTTGTCTATGAAGTTCTTGATCATAGGGTTTTCTGGTCTCTCAATTTCAGTGAAATATGATTCATATGATTACGTTGATGAGACACTCACAGAATCAGTTTTTATTTGTTAAACAAATCTAATCAATGGTTTTGGTTGTGTAATTGTATGAGTGTTCATATGTATATAAAAATCTTAAAAAAATTATTAAAATTATACTTAACTCACATCAGGTATTTTATAATGCAACAATTTTTATCATTGAAATAGCTAAATGAACAAAAAAAATAATAATAAAGGAATTTGATATCAATATAGGAATAAAACTCACAAGTGGAATAAGAAAGACAAAGATAATTATCAGAGTAATGAGAAAGAGAAAAAGTAAATATATAATTTGATTGATATTAGCATGAAAAATTAGTAAAGAAAATAAAAATTAAAGATTAATATTACAAAACAAAAAGATACTGAAAGAGTGAAAATAAAAAGACTAGATTAAGAATGTATAATTCTGAACATGATAAAATATAATAAGATGAGATATTAATAATTTATGATCTTCCTCCAATTGAAAAGAAGGAAGTTTCAAAAAGATTAAGAGATTTAGGAGAAGCAATAACATATTTTTGTGAAAATGATTGGTAAAGATATAATAGATTAATGTAATTTGTTTAAGAGAAGAAAGAAAATAATCAAAAAGAATTAGAAATAAAGATTTTAGATGGAGAAGATAAAAAGGAAATAAAAATGTTTCTTAATAAGATAAAGGAGAGAAATTTAGATCCAAATACAGCAGTTGTTCCTATATTTTAATGTAAAGGAAAAGAAGAAATTGAATAATAATTATTAGATGAAGTATCACTTTTAACAAGATGTTAAGATGTATATTTATGGTGTAAAAAAATGTTAAGAGAATGGAATATAGGTGTGCTTGATAAATTTAATACAGAAACAATGAAACATAGTTTAGAAGGTTCTCAGGCATAAAATTTTTATAAATAAACTTTAGATTATATAAAACCATTAACAGACTAATTATAGAAAGCAAAAATGATTTAATTAATTAATGAGGAGATTTTGAATGCATTATAATTAATAATTAGATTTTGTGTATATAAAGAATATGTAAGAGCGTATGATAAATATTTAGAATTAGCAATAGGAAACGCTCCATGGCATAAGAATATATAGTTGATCAACTGAAAGAACTGGTAGATCTAAGATCTCAAGTTCTTAAATTGCTCATATTTTAAATGATGAAACAGAGACAATATATACAAACTATAAAGTATATAATAATATATGATGAAATTATATTATAAATTAATATATTAAATAAATTAAGATAATTTATTACCATGATTTAATAACAATAGGAAATAGTAATTGAACCACCTCTCTATTTTGCAAAAGATCATCTATTTGACTTAAACTTTCATCCTTTTTAAGATGTTGTATGTTGTGCATAAGTAACAGGAGTAGTAAATATGTATATATTTATATCCACAAATTAAGATTGAAATATTCATCTGATGATGTAGTTGAAATTGCAGCATTTACTCATCATTAATCATCTGCAAGAATTAGTTAGTTCTTTAGAGATGGTCAACATCTTATTACAGCTAGCAAGGATTGTTCATTTGCTATTTTAGATTAAAATGGTTAAATGATATTACATTAATTGAAAGCTCATAAGTAATATGATTAATTTAATTAGACATGCTATTAATGCACTCAAATAATTAAATGATAGTATTATTGCTACAGGAGATGATACAGGAAATATTAAAATATGGGATCTAAGATAAAATTAATGTGTTTTTAAAGTTAAAGAAGCTGAAGAAGCTATTTCTGGAATTGAAATAGATTCATCTAATAACTTATTACTTTCATCAAGTTTAGATGGTTATTTAAGTGTTCATGATCTGAGATTTTAAAGTACTAATGAAAAATCTTTATATGCAAAAAGTGATTGCATGGAAGAAGAATTAACAGATATTTGTTTGGTAAAAAATGGTTAATTCGTTTGTACTTCAACTAGTGAAGGAAACTTATTATTATTTAAATGGGATTATTTTGGAGATTTTAAAGATCGTATCATTGGACATCCTAATTCTATTGATTCTATTGTAAATTATTTTTTTATTGTATAAATTAGTGTAAAATAGATGAACATACAATAATAACTGGTGGTGAAGATGGACTTGTTAGAGGAGTCTCAGTTTTTCCTAATATTATTACTGGAATTTTAGGATAGCATGAAGATAATTCTTATTTCCCTATTACTAAAATAGTTGTAGATAGAACATAAAAAATTGCAGCTTCATTATCACATGACAGTTCAATTAAATTTTATGATATTGCGGATTTTGTTAATAAAAGAAAATTAGCTAAAGTTCAAATAAATGAAACAGAATTTGAATATACAAATAAATAGACTTAAAAAGATATGGATATGGAAGAAGATTCAGATGATGATGATGATGATGATGATGATTCAGATGAAGAAGAAGATAAATAGAAAAAACAAAAGAGTTTGAAAACTAAAAATCTTTAACAATCTATTGCAAATCTTAAAAAATAAAAGATTAAATAGTTTTTCGACAAAATGTGAATATTTTTGTTTATAATTAACATTTTTATTTATCAATAGTAAATAAATATAAAACTAATAATCATCTTATTCTTTATGGTGATGTAACTTAATTAATTATTTACTCTAAATTCTTTCTTTATTAGGGAGATTAGACTCTTGATAATAAATTATCCAAGACAACTTCATGTTAACCAATTTCACTTTTAAAATTATTTTTTACAGGATTAAGCATATGTTAAATCAAATTTTAGATCTTATTTACTTTAGTTGACTTTTTCTCTGAATTAAATTAAGAATTAACATTAACACCCCTAGTTTTAAGATGTATATTTTTAATAGTGATTCTTTAATCGACAATACATTGTTCTTCATCACCTTTTGGAGGATATTAAATGACCTAATTTTGAATCGTAACAATTTAATTTTTTTCAAATATTCCTTCAGTAATCTATTTTGAATTGTAATTTAAATAAAACCCTTAGATATTATATAATTAATTACCTTATCCTTAAAAGAATCCATTTTTTAATTGACCATCATATATATCTCCACTTTTAAATATAATTCTTCCCTTTCCATTTAATGAACCATTCTAAAAATATCCAAAATCAACTCTTCCATTTTTATAATGAATGACTCCTAAACCAGTTAAATCACATTATAATCCATACACAATTCTATCATGATGAATATATATTTAAGGTAATTAAGCCTTCAATATTGAATCAATATTTTCTTTTTATTAAAACTCTTCATTTACATTAATACGCATTCCATCCTTATATTAAACAACTTCTTTTCCTCTTCTACATGTTTTGATTCCTAATCCTTATTATTTACCTTCTTTAAAATTTCCTTAATATAATTATCCATTTTGATAGGATAATTCACAATATCCATTTGCTTTACCATCTTAAAACTATCCCTTAATATATCCACCAATATTAAAAAAATAGATACCAACTCCATGTTATACATTATTTTTCCATTCTCCATAAAAAAATCCTCCTGTATTTAAATGACATGACCCTATTCCATTAGCTTTATTTAATTTAATTTATCCCCAATATTCTCCAACAGATAATTTAAGATATTAAAATTATTATGATTTCTCGATAACTTAAGTGATTGAGTTAATTTTAGTTGAATTACGATTAAGTGACAAATTTTCTTTACCTCTATATTTCTTCTTAATAAAATCCTAACTCATATTTTAAGGTATACACTCCTCCATATATAAACTCATAAACGTTAAATTATAAAATTAAATAATAAGTAATGAATCATTTCAACCATTAAATTAATTTACCTTCCTACCATAATCCTTTCTTAGTCCTTCCATCAACTGTTATATAAACTCCATCTCCATGTTAAACTCCTTTTTACCACATTCCTCTAAATTCTTTCCCATCCACCCATTTATATTCTCCATACCCGTGTTTTTAATCATTTTAATATTCTCCAACATACTTTCTACCATCACTCCAACTATATTCTCCATGTCCATTCATCCTACCATTTTACCATTATCCTATATAACTTCTACCATCAACCCAATAATAAGCTCCCAATCCATCAATCTTATTATTCTACCACTCTCCTTCATAATAACTTTTATCTTTCCAAATATATTTCCCTTTTCCATGCTTTAATCCTTTGTAATATTATCCTTCATATATTGAACCATCAGCCCATTTCTCCTTACCATATCCATTTTAAAGATCATTTTCCCATTCCCCTTCATAATATGCTCCATTTGAAGACCTCATTATACCAAAACCACATGCCTTACTGTTTTTCCATTCTCCTTCATATTCTATCTTATCAGCATGACGAAATGTTCCTCTCCCATTTGCTTTATTATGTTCCCATCCTCCATCATATAGAGCTCCATCTGGCCAACTTTAAACACCATTACCATGTCTCTCTTTTCCTAACCATTAACCATTATACATTTTAGCTAATCTTAAATTCATTATTATTCATTTTACTTTTTTTATTTCTATTCATTTCCCAATCGTTCAAAATAACTACCTGTTGTTTTACTTTCCTCTGTTTCTACACTACTTTTTACTTACTTTAAAAATGGAACCTATTTTCTTACACAAAAACCTCTCCATAAAGATTATAATTTTATAACGGCCTTTGTTTTCCTTGATCTATTTCCTACAATATCCACAACACTCTTTGTTTTAGGTTTTGTATTAATTTCACATTTATTACCCAAAGTGATAAAATAGTTATAGCATCTTATAGATAACTTTTTGAACTTTTTCTACTTAATGATTCTTAAGGTTTTTCTGATAATATTTGATGTTATTCACTTTTCTTGAAATAGAATTTAAGATGATTACTAATATTTCAATATCCCTTTTGTAGCAACCTGCACACTAACCAGTACAATTATTACCCATAAATTTTAATATATAATTTAAACTCATTTCTTTTTTTTTGATTTTTATGTATTTTCTTAAACCTAAAATGACCTTCTCTTTTATTCATTACTTTTTGATCCTGCGTAATTATATTATGAGACAATCCATCATGAATCAATTTATTGCCAATTCCTTCAAATTAAACTCAATATTTAAAATAAGTTAAGTATCTTATAATTATATTAATCCATTCATTATTTGTATTATTTGGTAAATTAAGATTTCATAAAGTTAATTTAAGTTTGTTAATTAATATAACAATATTTATAGATAGCATAGTATTTTTGGATAAATCATATTGTTTTATCAATCATAAATAATGAATAGAGTTTAATTATCTTAGATTGATATTGATTCGTATGAATTGATGAGTATTAAAGAGTGTTCATTTTACATTGTATAAGTATAATAAGAAAAGAAGGAATTTCGATAACCTTTCACATTAATAATTAAATTAATGAAATCATATACTATAGATAAGGATTTAGGATAGGGAACATTCAGCAAGGTGAAATTGGGGATTCATAAACTTACAGGTGAGAAGGTATATTAGTTTGTATAATTTGAATTTAGGTTGCTATAAAGATTATTGACAAGACTAAATAACAAGAGTCGGATTATGTTAGGATTCACAGAGAGATTTCAATTCTAAGAAAACTAAGACACCCAAATGTGGTGTAGTTATTTGAAGTAAGCCATTTGCATAGTAGATTGTCGAAAGTGATACTAAGTTATACATTGTTACTGAATATGCAAGTGGAGGAGAGCTCTTTGACCATATAGTACACAATAAACGTCTAGAGGAAAGAGAAGCTGCTAGACTATTTATTTAACTCATTCATGCAGTTACTTATATTCATGAACACCAAGTCGTTCATAGAGATTTAAAACCAGAAAATGTATTACTCAATGAAGGTACATTAAAAGTAGTTGATTTTGGACTATCATCAACTTATTAAATTGGATAAAAATTAAAAACTCCTTGTGGCAGTCCATGTTATGCTGCTCCTGAAATGTTACAAGGACTTTCATATGATGGTCTATTTACAGACATTTGGTCCAGTGGAATCATATTATATGCAATGATTTGTGGGTAATAATACTATTTCATATATATTTACAAAGATGTGTCCCTTTTGAAGATCAAAATACTAAGAGATTATATGAGAAGATTAAAACTTCCGATTTTCATTTACCTAAACATGTTAGTTTATAGGCAGCTGATTTACTTAAAAAATTATTAATGAAAGATCCTACATAACGTATTACATTATAAGAAATTAAAAATCATGATTTCATTAAATTTGCTGGTAAATATTCCATTCCATAACCTCTTAAAATTGATAATGATATTGTGCAATAAATGGTTTAATATGGATTATCTACTCAAAATGAAATTATAGAAATGATTCAAAACAACAAACATAATTAAATCACTACTACATATTATCTTTTGTAAAATAAAAATTCATAAACCTAATCCTAATCTACATCACAAGCCTTTAATAAAATTACATAATAACTCATTTCTCATGTTCCGCATAATCAAATAACTGAAAATACTCCTTTCATTTTTAAAATTAAACTTAAAAGCAAATCCCCTTATCAATAATAGGATAAATAAAATAATGATGTCACTTTAGGGTAAATTACACAATCTCCAAGAAAAAATTATTTAGAAAATCAACACAATATTTCTATTACTAAAAAAATGTATAAAATTTTCATTTCATATTCCTTAGACGATAAAAAACAAGATCATAAGAACCTATACAAAAACGAGAACCATCTCTTAGTAATCAATAACCACTTACAAAATAAACAAAATAATCACAAATTGGAGAATTCTTCAAAAAAATTGAAAATGATTAATTCTAAAATCAACGATAAAATGTTGTACCTTAAGGATATAATAAATTTATTATCACTGAACGTGTTAGTATGTAAAATAATATATCCATTTCTAAAATACCCTCAAGATAAGGAAGATTATCATTCAAAATTGAATAAAAACCTTTGTAAACTTAACCTAATGAAAGCAACAAAGATGGCAAACATTAAAAATCCAATTCCAATACCAAAAAACCTACTGAACTTAGCTCTAATTAAAAATTATTACAAATGGATTCTATTGCTACATCAATTTAAAATAATATTCAGAATAGATTTCTAATTTATAAAAAGAAAATTAAACAATGAGAATAAATTTTTGATTTTCCACTTACAATAAATTTTTATTTAAGTTGATTTCTAATAATTATATCTCCACTTATTTATTTTTAAAGTTATAAAATTGTTATAATTATTTTTTTAAAATCTTCATAATATGACAGAAGTCAAACCTCCACGAGAGTCTTTGGTCAAATATGAAAATCCAATAGAAGTTAGCATTGCTAATGATGCAACTAGAGGATTGTAAGGAAAAAAGAAATCATAACTTTCACCTTTAGAATCCAAACCAAATACAGAAGTAAGAGATGAAATAAGTTTAGGATATTTTGAATGCCATATTACCTCCAATTGAATGGGATCATGATGGAAAACATTATATTTAATATGTTTTACACGTTCCAGCTACAAGAGAAGATGTTGGAAATTTATAAAAACTTCTTGATGAGAGATTATTAGCAAGATAAGCTAGGTTATTATTTATTAAATATCTTTAGAGAGACTGGAATTTGTCCAATTAGAGAAGAATTATTGAGTTAATGTTTTGATGAGATTATAAGACAAGTTACAATTGATTGTCCAGAAAGAGGTAATCAATAATAACTAATAAGATAGGACTATTATTAATGAGAGTCAGAGATGAACTAAAAATGACTATAGCTGCTTATTAAACATTATACAATTCATCTGTTACATTTGGTATGAGAAAACAATTGTAAGCTGAAATGGGAAAAAGTGAATTGGAGGAAAAGATAGTTTAATTAGAATAAAGGAAATAAAAACTCGAAGAAAAGGTATATTAATCTATATTACTATTCAGAGAATTGATTTACTTAATAAAAAAGACTCTTTGGATAAAAAAATTAAAGAAAGAAATTAAATTGAAGAATAAAAGAGGAAATAAGAAATTGAATTTCTCAAATATTAAGGATAACACCTAGAAGCATTCTTAAAATCCGTTTAACCTGAATTGAAGTGATTTTCATATTATAACAATTATTACAACTAGAAGATTTTAATACAATTTATCTCTAAAATATATAGATATATAAAATTATAGATTTTATTATCTATAATTTTTGACATTTCTCTTTTGAATATCACATTAAATAATTTTAATAATTTTTTTTATAATGGGATAGATTTCAGCTTTATGTTGCAAAAAAGACTAAGTTATAATTATAGAGAAAAAAGTAACTTAAGAGATTGTTGAAGCTTTTACTATTGATGAAGGAAAGGAAGATTTAGAAAAGAGAAATAAGATTATTAAAATTTAGGCTAATTATAGAGGCTACAGAGTTAGGAAAATCATTAAATTAGAATTAAAACAACCATAAACGAAATAATTAGAAAGTTAAGGTGAAACGGTTGATATAGTAGCTTATTCTGGAAAAAGAGAAACTTTAAAATAAAATGTTGTTGCAGCAATCAAATTCAAGAAAGATCAATTATTGGTGAAAAATACAATGAATTGCATAGAACCAATTGAATTACCTAAAATAGAAATGGTTGATGGAAGTACATATGAAGGATAATGGATGAATGAATAAAAATGGGGAAAAGGTAAGTTGGTTTATAAAGATGGTTCTATTTATGATGGACAATGGAAACAAAATGTTGCATAAGGGATTGGAAAGTTAATTCATAATGATGGAGATAGTTATGAAGGTGAATGGTTAAATGATAGAGCTAATGGATTTGGAATATATATTCATTCTAATGGGGCTATTTATAAAGGATAATGGAAAGATGATCAACAAGAAGGAAAAGGAGAAGAAATATGGCCTGATGGTTCAAAATATGAAGGGGATTATTTTGAAGGAAAAAAACATGGTTATGGTAAGATTCTCTTTAATGACGGTTCAGTTTATTAAGGTCAATTTCAACATAATGATATACATGGCACTGGGGTTTATAAATGGTTTAATGGAAAAATTTATGATGGATAATGGATTCAAAATAAAATGAATGGATATGGTACTTTGAAATGGCCTGATGGAAAGAAATATGTAGGAGAATATTAGAATGATGTTAAACATGGGCATGGAATTTATTACTGGGATGATGGAAGAGTATATGATGGCATGTGGAAAGATGGTAATTAACATGGAGAAGGAATTTATGTAGATTGTAATGGAGTTTCAAAGAAAGGAATATGGGAGGGTGGAAGAAGGGTTAAATGGATTTGATAGTAATTGAGTTGGTTTTTCTTTTGTAATTAGTTGTGAATCAATAATATATCTAGATTAATTTATTAATGAATTAGATTTAATTAAATAACTGAAAATGGGCAATGTGAATACTCTGAGAAATTAGAAATCAGCTGTTCATTAAAAGAAAGAATATGTGCTAAATGATATTCAATTAAAAATTCAATAGAACCTAAATAAATAGAAAAAGAGCGTAAATTCTTAGTTAAAAACATCTTAAACGAGGATAGAATGTAGTAAAAATAAGAAAAATAATTTAGGTCCTTTAAATACGAATAGAATTTAATGTTAATCTGGACGAAGTTTATTGGAAGATTAACCCATACTTTTTTATAGATGAAATAAAATGTTTTCAATATATTAATTATTTTACTTATGCAAATTCATCCAATTCAAGCTATAAATACTACTACAAAAGAGGATTCTTAAATTCACATAAATGGAAGTGAAGAGAAATTATTAAAGACTAAATAAACAATACTAGATCGTTCACCAGTAAATTAGGAAGCATTGAATACTTATCTAAAAAGTACTCATCCTACTGATCCTGATGATAAATTCTATGATTGTTCAAACTGTTATGATGTGGATGTAGGTTTCAATTGTTGCTGTAGTACAGAATTTTAATCTGACATAAATTAATATGGAGCTGGTATTACTATATATTTTAGATTTCTCAAATAAGTATTACATCATAGATAATAATGTAGATCATTTTATACTTTTTACTATTTGCTATAATGAGCATACCTTAATTGATCTTTTCCTTATCTTGTGTTTAAGATACCTTAACCCTCAATTCAATGCTAATGGGAACAACACTAGGATCATTGAGTCTGTAAGGAGATTCTTGTATCAAAAAGTCTTGGGATGATGTTATTTAAAATGTATAAATCAATAATTCATATATAGAATGATTTGACTCTTGATTAAGCTACTATCTTGTAGAAGACTACATTTTAATGTAAATCTGGAACAATATCAGCTTAAAATTTTGTGTTAGGATTTATATAAGAAGATAGGAATTCTATCCCTTGTACTTAATATGATCCATCTTAAGCTATTACTAATTGCACTAATTTAAATGCATTTGCAGAGATATAAAATTAATGTATAGGATACTAATCTTGTGAATTTATTATTAAAGAATCTTTGTTTGACAATTGTCCTAATATGCATAAAGATCATATAGTTTATGCTTATTCTTTTTGCTAAGATTCTGAATTCTCGATAGGATCAATAAGTATTAAGAATAATACAGTTTCTATAATTTGTGCATATATTGATTTGGCTATTATATTGATATCTACTATCTTTCTCTTTACGTAAATATTTATAATTTAATTTCAAGCTTGGAAAGATAAGAATAAGAAACTATGAAAAATGTGAATGAGAGTGAAGTTTTTGTTGAAAACTTTTCTTTGGAATTTCAAAATCTACCTGAATGCTCTGATCCCAGAGAGTTGTTTTAAAAATTAATAGAAATCGAGTTATAATTAGCTAAGAAATTTCCTCAAATTTCAAGCTTTCATATCGTTGATATTTAATTCTCGAAAGGAAATAAATCAGTATTAATAGGAGAAGAGAGAGCATAGACAATAAAAAAAAGAAATAATCTTGTTAGAAGATTTGAAAATAAATTTAAAGTTTCTGTAGTTACATCAATGGATTTAAAATAAAACTTAGCAACTGCTGTATTGACATAAACATTGAGTTAATTGTAATAAAAAGATAATGCATAAGAGTTAATAGGTGAAATTGAAAAATTAGAAAATCAAATTTCTGATTATGACAATTAAATCTAAGAGCCAGAAGAACTTAATGAGATTATCAAATATGCTTGGATCACATTTGAAACTATTGAATAAAGAAATATGGCATTCTTTGTTTATTAATAAGACTATTTACGAGATTTATTTTCATGTTGTGGATGCAATGAAATTTTGAAAATAGACAATGCCATAATCAAAGCATAACCAGCCCCTCCTCCTGATGATATTAATTGGATGAACTTACAGTATAGTACAATAGAATTGATAGCTCGCAGAACTCTAAGTTTTATGCTTACTTTTGTACTGATGATTTTTACTATTGCAGCCATTATTTTTTTGAAGTACTATATCTTATTAATTCAGATTAAAACAATTAGATTATTAATCTAATTATCCTGAACCAAATTGTACAATGTACTCTAAAATAACTGAGAACGATGTTATTGATGATTAATAGAAAAAGAATTTCAAATAAGGATTACTTGAATGTTATTGCAAAGAAGACTTCCTTAATAGAATCAATATGACATTTAGCAATGGTGAACAATTATGTTAACAATGGTTTAATGATTATGTTAAAATTGTTGGATGGCCATTCTTAATTGTAATTGTCATTATATTCATAAATCAAGTCATTTAATTAATATTTACAAGTATATTTTCAATTCATAATTATTATTAGAATTTGCTGAATTTGAAGCTCATCGCTCTAAATCAAAATAATTATCCTCTCGACTTTTGAAGGTATTTATTGTGTAATACATAAATACAGCTTTAGTAATTTTGATTATCAATATCAAATTTACAAGCGAATTAAATTTATCATCATTTTCAGTATGGTTAAATGGTAAATTTGATGATATCAATGTTTAATGGTTTAATCAAGTAGGAACAACTATAGTAATTAATAAATGTTATTTTTAGTTATTGACTATGGTTATATATATTATAGGCCCATTAATAAATATTATGATAAGCAGTTTGATTAGGTGCTTTAAAAAATGTTTTGATTAATGTGGATTGGATGAAGGTCAATTTACAAAAAAATTAACTCAATAGGATTTGAATGAATATTATACAGGTTCCGATTTCAACGTAGAATTAAAATACTCCTAAATTCTAACTGTTATTTGTGTTAATTTCTTATATAGTTCAGGAATGCCTCTATTGTATTTAACAACAGCGCTTTTTCTCTTCATTACCTTTTGTTCAGATAAATATTATTTATTACATTTTTGTAAGATTCCACCAAAAGTGGATGATAGTATTGCAAAATTGGTTAGATAGATATTAAAGTTACTTTTAATTTGGCATACAATATTTTCAATTTGGATTTATGGATCAACTAAATTGTTTCCTGAAACAGTAGATTTTACTAAATCAATATAATCTTCTTCAATAGTTCAAAATGCTTAAAATGATGTATTTGGAGAATTCTTTACAAGAGCCATAACAAGTTAATGCATTGGTTTAACTTGTATGTTGATTTTACTTATCTTATATTATATTCTTTGGCCATACTTAATAAGCCCAATTTTGAAAACAATCTTTTTCTTTTGTTACAGTGAATCAACATTATTTGATAAAGTGGAAAACACTTTTATATCAATGCAATAATCTCTTTATGAATGTAAATGAAATTAATTTATTTTTAGTGTATTCGTAAAATTAAGGAAATCAATTAAAGGAACTCTTAAGAATTTAAAGGTAAGATGCTTAGTAAAAAGGACAATAATAATTTGCATTATTAATGGGAGAACGATTAGCAAGATTGCAAGCACTTAAGTTTTTTAAGGGATTAATAAATGGACTTCATTCATATGACATTGTATTGAATCCTAAGTATTCTTAATATCACAACCTTTGAATGAATATTTAAAATAATATGTTATTTGAATAATATAAAGATTATGAATATGATCGTAAGAAAATGGAATTGGAAATAGAATATCATACTCCCAAGACTATTTTTATTAAAGCTTTTGGAATTGAACTTACATTTCGAGATGTTTGGCCATATTTAATGGAAGATGATAGAAAACTGAAATTAGTAATTCTCTAATTTATAGTTCAATATTGTAAAACTATGATTCCTAAATGGAAGACAACTGAAAAATATTATGAGAATTTCGATCATGGAAATATTGAAAAACCAAATGAAGAATTTTCACATACCTTTTATTTTTTCTAATATCTAGATGAGTGGTCTTTGTGTATTTATTCTAGAGAACAAAATACCTTATATAGTTATGTTCTGAGTGAATCTACTTAAAAGAAAATTAAATCAATTTTTATAGATAAAGGAATAAAAGTGGATTAAAGAATAAATATTCAATAGACTGTGACTATAGCTGAAGAAGACACAATTGTCATGATCAAATTACTCTATTATATATGTAAATAATAAGAATTAATATTTTCAATTGATTAAGAAGTAGCTATAGAATGGAGAAAGATGGTTAAAGTCGTAGATTTATTTTTGTTTGAATTACATAAGCAATATAAAGAATAAATAGAGAATTAATAGAACAGTAAATCTTAAAAGTCAATAGAATAATCTAATCCTAATCTTTTTCTTAAATAAGATTCTAAATCAATCGAATTCAATCCTGATAAATCTAAATTTGGAGAGGCTCCTAATTCTAATTAATCAGTGGAATCTAAAAAATAATAATAATCATTTGAAAAATCACTTAGTGTGTCCAGAATAAGACATGGTTAAGTGACTGATGAAATGGTATAATTGTCCAAAGAAGAGTATAATTATCTCATTGAATCATTTAAATAATAAGTTATTAAGGAACTCTAATAAATTGAACCATAACATCCTACCATGTTCTTATAAAAATATTTAAAAGGGAATGGAGATTTGATGGTTAAAAAAGATATGGAAGGAAAAGATGAGCTTATTGTTAAATTAAAAGGTGAACAATTATAAGTACTCTTATAATAATATGAAAAATATTATTAATAATAAATCAATAATTAAGAATTTGAGAAACAATAACAATAGATCAAATAATAGTATTAATAACATATGTAATTTTAATAATTACTTAATTATTATTATCAACATGATCCTTCTTAATACTAAAAATTAGTTTCAGAATATTATAAAAGATTGAATGAATAAACATTATCAAAATTGAGACCACTCTTTCCATAGAATATGTAATAACAAGAATCATAAGGAAATATAAGTCAATAAAGTCTGAAAATTCCCTACTCTCCTTAAATTCAATCTCTCTCTAATAGCAAATCAAGTGATCGATACAACAAACCCATTAATACACTTCCATAACCAAGTTTTAATGTTTCAAAATCTTTCAGTTAAAATTAATAACTTTAAAACAGTGTTAATTTTACTAAATCAATAGATCCATAATTCAAACCTTCTCCTCAAAATACTATTGTCTGTTCAAGGTATAACAAATAAATCACCTATTCAGAAATCAATCTCTTACAAAATAAAGGAGAAATGACTGAAAATTAACTCAATTTCTATATCAGATATTTAGAAGAAAAGTAATCTTCTCTTTAATAAGGAACTCTTAAATAAATGAAATTGAGAATATTTTATCTATCTACAACTTTCTATAAAAGCCTAATTAAAGAACATAATAATCCTGATAGTATATCATATCAATCTGCATCTGTATATACCTCTAAATATATTGGCAAAGATAACACAATATTTGATAAATTTGATATTATTTTGATACCTATTGTTATTGCTTCAGGTTTAGAAACTATTCTTATCAATTTCAATCTAACTTCATAGACTATTTATTTTTATGATAGCTTAATTAATGGTGTAGGATCCTAAAGTATGGCATAGTCTCACATTGCTCAAAATGGTTTATTAAATAATCCATTTTTGATGTGTTGTTTAAGATTCTTAGAAATTGAGTATAATTAGAAATTCATGAAGACCTTATCATTATTAAAATGGAATATAGTCTATTCACCACATGAAAAAATTATAGAAAATTCTAAAACTAATTCAATGATAGCTTTCTTGATAACGCAAATTTCTAAAGGAATTCAAGTTGAGAAGAGCTTTAATATATAGCTTGATCTGGCTAAATTTACTTCAAACCTTATAAAACTTTTCTCTTAGCTTGGTATTACTCAAAATAGAAAGAATGAATTTAATTTAGAGAAAATGGTATTATGATCATTGTTATTTTTTTTTATTTTTGTATCATTTAATGAAATAGAACCATTCTTATTGATCAAACTAATAAATCGAAATATATTTTCAAGTAATTACTTTAAATTTTTTAATTTACAAATTCCATTCATTTTTTTTGTTTCTTCATCTTTTAAATACGTTTCCTCTGCCACTTTCTTATATTGATTGTGTTTAATAAAGGAAATTTGTAAAATTCAGAAATTACTAATTAACAGATGTTTATTTTAGTTATTTGATGTCGAAATATGAATTTTATGTTCTATTTTTGGAAAATTCATGTTATTGTTTATATTATTCTATAATAATATCACTTAAAGGCGCATAGATAATCAGATATTTTAATAATTTTTTTAATTTGCAAAATAAATATCAAGAACACTTAGGAATGTCTTAAAAAAAAACCAAAAGTATGAAAAAAGGAGTGTCAAACTTCTTACTCAAAACCTACAATATCATTATGGTATTTAACTATTTATACATGTTCGAATATTCCTAAATTGATCATCAGAAATTTTGATGATTTTAGGAATTAAATTCTCGAATTATTATATATATTCAATTGATTATTAATAACTTTTAGAATCCAGAAAACTAAGATATTATTGATTTTACTGATAAAGGGAATGCATTTGTAGTTAAAGATCAAACCAAATTGAGCAATGACATCCTCCCAACTCATTTTAAACATCATAATTTCAGTTCTTTTATTAGACAATTAAATATGTATGGATTCAAGAAAATTCGTAATGTTAACAACCAAAATGAGTTTAGTCATTATTATTTCAGAAGAAATATGGAGTATATAAAACATATTAACTTAGGCATTTGTTGATAAATATAGCAAGAAGAAATGGTGGGGTTAAGGCAAAAAAGGAAAAATCAATATAAGTGAAAAATAGTAAGGTAAAGTAAATTCCGAAAGATTTCTTTGATAAATTTGATTAATTGAAATAAGAGATACAAAATATCAACTTAGAATCGAATTTCTTTAGTAAATAAATTGAATAGGTATCCTTTTGTAATGCTATTAGTTTTAAAACACATAATCCACACTGCTTGAATCCTATCACTCTTTATTTATGGAATTTAGTTTTATAAAGAGCAAGCGTTAAACTTATAGTGATTTGATATGCCAACTATTATTTCGATTAACCAACGCTTCTCAGAGTGATTAAATACTAAGTTTCTAATTTTTTATATAATTTTAGATATGGTTCAGAAGTTCAATAAAACAAATTAGAATACCATGAGCAATGGAACTGGCAGTTCAGATAATAATAATGAATAGAATGGTGGATCCAGTAAAGATGGTATTTTTAAGAATTTATCCTAGATACAAATTAGAGTAATGGGAGCAATCCATAATTGGAGGAAGAAAGAATAAAGCCTGTTTGATTAAAAAAGTTTTTGTTACTATTAAATTATATTATTAGTTGTCGAATAAAATTTATATTAATTAACTATTTGATTTTTTAATTGTTAATGCGACTTTTTCCACTTCAAACAATTTTTAATTACATTTGAGAATGTATCAATGAATATTCCATTCTGAAATTTCATGCGTATTGAAATTAGATATCAGAAAAAGATTTAGTAATAACATAAATACTTTTTATAAAACAAATCTATATATATATTTGGTTGAATCCAAAATACTAAAAATAGTATGTATATATTGTTATTTCATCTGTGGAAGATATACAAAATTTTTTCCAGCACCTAATCAATAAGTACAATGCAAACTTTATGTTTAATTGTGAGATTGCGATTCACTATTTTTGTAATCATAATTAAATAGTAATTTTTTGAGGATAATGTATTTTAAATTTTCTATTAAATTCTAAGCTTAAAAAAAAATTGAATGAATTCAGATGAACAATTTCATACATAGAGATTTGAGGCTAATCTTTAAAAATTTAAAGTAGTTAGAAAACATCTTAATTCATTTCAAGGTGCATAAGTTTCCGATTGAAAATGTAATGTATAGATCTATTGAATATACGCCACCTGAAGAAGTATTACTGGATTTTAAAATTGATACTTGGTTGTTAAGGGTAATCTTATTTTATTTAACTATTTTAAACAACATAAGAATTATTACATGGTTCATTTCCATTTGATTATAAAGATTAACAAAAATTGATTAAAATATCTTACAAATCAATTAATAATTTCTCGAAGAAATTACATTAGCGAATTTTTCACCTTTACAGCTTCAACTATTAGCACCCTAAAAGTAAGTTAATCTATTAAATTCTTTAGCATCTGCACATAGAGTTTTTGAAATATATCCATCCCAAGTCTTTGTAATACAATTATTTACAATAAAAGACAAGTCATAATTTCATCCTAAAATTGATGATTAATTAGAATATTAGTATTGCCATTTTAATAGGGGAACAGAACCTCCTCCAAAAATTGTGATTGATACTTGGTAATCATTACCCAATCGATCTCCTTAATAAGGAGATCAAATTAGATCATATAATTTTAATTATTCATAAGTTTAAAATCATGATCAAATTTGTTTCGTCAAAATGATATTTTTCATTTTATTATTACAAAAATAGATAAATTAAGTTATGATTAGTTTAATTTAGTGTAAATACATTCTCTGCAGGGACTTCTACATTGTCAAAATAAATAGGTCCTGTATCAGAACATTTCATTCCAATTTTATCTAATTTTTTACCTCTTGAAAATCCTTTCATTCCTGATTAACAATGAACGCAGTAATTCCATGTTGTTTCTTCTCAGGTTCAGTTTTAGCATAAACTACTATTACATCTGCCACAGGTCCATTTGTTATCCACATCTTACTTCCATTAAGTATATATTTATCTCCAACTTTTTTTNATTTATATTAATTAACTATTTGATTTTTTAATTGTTAATGCGACTTTTTCCACTTCAAACAATTTTTAATTACATTTGAGAATGTATCAATGAATATTCCATTCTGAAATTTCATGCGTATTGAAATTAGATATCAGAAAAAGATTTAGTAATAACATAAATACTTTTTATAAAACAAATCTATATATATATTTGGTTGAATCCAAAATACTAAAAATAGTATGTATATATTGTTATTTCATCTGTGGAAGATATACAAAATTTTTTCCAGCACCTAATCAATAAGTACAATGCAAACTTTATGTTTAATTGTGAGATTGCGATTCACTATTTTTGTAATCATAATTAAATAGTAATTTTTTGAGGATAATGTATTTTAAATTTTCTATTAAATTCTAAGCTTAAAAAAAAATTGAATGAATTCAGATGAACAATTTCATACATAGAGATTTGAGGCTAATCTTTAAAAATTTAAAGTAGTTAGAAAACATCTTAATTCATTTCAAGGTGCATAAGTTTCCGATTGAAAATGTAATGTATAGATCTATTGAATATACGCCACCTGAAGAAGTATTACTGGATTTTAAAATTGATACTTGGTTGTTAAGGGTAATCTTATTTTATTTAACTATTTTAAACAACATAAGAATTATTACATGGTTCATTTCCATTTGATTATAAAGATTAACAAAAATTGATTAAAATATCTTACAAATCAATTAATAATTTCTCGAAGAAATTACATTAGCGAATTTTTCACCTTTACAGCTTCAACTATTAGCACCCTAAAAGTAAGTTAATCTATTAAATTCTTTAGCATCTGCACATAGAGTTTTTGAAATATATCCATCCCAAGTCTTTGTAATACAATTATTTACAATAAAAGACAAGTCATAATTTCATCCTAAAATTGATGATTAATTAGAATATTAGTATTGCCATTTTAATAGGGGAACAGAACCTCCTCCAAAAATTGTGATTGATACTTGGTAATCATTACCCAATCGATCTCCTTAATAAGGAGATCAAATTAGATCATATAATTTTAATTATTCATAAGTTTAAAATCATGATCAAATTTGTTTCGTCAAAATGATATTTTTCATTTTATTATTACAAAAATAGATAAATTAAGTTATGATTAGTTTAATTTAGTGTAAATACATTCTCTGCAGGGACTTCTACATTGTCAAAATAAATAGGTCCTGTATCAGAACATTTCATTCCAATTTTATCTAATTTTTTACCTCTTGAAAATCCTTTCATTCCTGATTAACAATGAACGCAGTAATTCCATGTTGTTTCTTCTCAGGTTCAGTTTTAGCATAAACTACTATTACATCTGCCACAGGTCCATTTGTTATCCACATCTTACTTCCATTAAGTATATATTTATCTCCAACTTTTTTTGCTGTAGTTTTCATAGAGACAACATCAGATCCAGCATTTGGTTCGCTCATTGCTAAAGCTCCTATCCATTCACCTGAACACAATTTTGGTAAATATTTCTTTTTCTATGCTTCATTTCCATGTCTTTACAATTAAGCAACATTTAATGCACTATGAGCTGAATAGTTTAATCCAATTCCACCTGAAGCTCTACTGATTTCTTCTAATATCATGCAATGCGCAGAATATGATAATCCTGATCCACCATAAGCAGCTATTAAATTATAAATATTTCATACAATCTACTGTTGCTCCTAATAATCCTAAATCTCCCATCTTTCTCCATAAATGTGGTGGGAATATACCTTCTTCATCTGCCTTCTCTGCTAATGGAGCTACTTCCTCTTTTGCAAATTTTATTACATGAGATTGTAATTCCTCTATCTCTGAAGGTAAATTTGAAATAAAATTGAAGTTCAAAAGAGAAAAGCTATATCTAATCTTAATTAACTTTGAAGGCATTTTTTTTAATAATACCAATCATATACGCATCATTTTAATAATTAATAATCTAAGGCTTTTTTTAAAAAAACTAAAACAAAATATTGTTTATAAATATTACAATTTTTTTTTAGAATTTTATTTAAATAATTTACATATTTAGACCCTATCTCTATTACACTTTCTTTTACGTTTAGACTTTCTGGTATAAAAAATTTGCAGAAAAAAGATAAAATGAAATTTCTTAAATATATATCATTAAGTGTTCAAAAAAAATAAGAAACAAAAGGGTTTATATTCTTTGGATGATATAATAAAGTTCTTTGATTTTATTTGATCAATCATTGACTGCATACTTATAAAAAAAGCTATTAATGACTGTTAAAGAAAAATTTAATTGCCATTGAAATTTTAATTTTAAAGATCATGATCAGAATAACATTAGGCGCTTTATTCAGATATTATATTTTTTTAAATTATCAATAAACAAGCTTTTATTGTTCCTTAAAATTCATCCTATCTTTAGTTTTTTCTCTTCGAGAAACTATTACCAAGATTAATTGCTTATATCAATATTGCAGTGTAGAAGTAAATACTTGTCAAAAAGACTAAACTTGGTAACTGAAGATCATTTATTCTAGGAAAAAATAAATAGCTGATTGTTATTAGAATACTATGGATGATTTATCCCCAGCGAATATAAAGAAGCAAAGCAGCTGTAAGAATAATTAAATATTTTATGTATGATTTATTTTAAAGTACTAATTCTTATTTGAAAGTTTAAAATTTAGCAAAGTGCAAGCAGAAAAATTGTCCAAATAAATTAGTGATCATATAATATAAAATAGATTTATTAAACATAAATATTTCTTTAATAATCAATGCAAATTAAATATCAAGCAATCATTCTAGGAGGTGGAGAAAAAGCAGGAAATATGCTCTTTCCACTCTGTCAAAATTTTTCTAAAAGTCTTTTACCTATTGGCAATAAACCAATGATTCTCTATTAGTTAGATGTTTTAGAGACAGCAGGATTTGGACCTTAAGATATTTTAATTTTGATAACAAAAAATCATTAACCCGTTGCTGATTTAGTTTAGAGAAGAGCAGAAATATTTTATGTAAGTGATGATTCTGAATCAGGATCTGCACTATTGGAAGCACAAGAAAAAATTAAAAAAGATTTCATTCTTCTCTCTAATGACATATTGATAGACGCTAATATATTAGACTTGTTGGATTTCCATTATTCATAAAAAGCAACAATCACATGTTTAATTAAAGAAGAAGACTTAGATAAAAAGTAAGGAAGAGCTCCAATATCTTGCAATCTTGATGAGTCATTTGATATCATGTTTATTGGTTCTAATAATAGTTTATTACACATGACTACTAAATAAAATGATGATGAATTAAATCTTAAAGTAAGTAAAAATGTTCTTTTGAGTTGTGAGAGTGTGTAAGTAATGACTAATTTATTTGATACTCACATTTATGTTTGCAAATATGATGTATTANTATCTCTATTACACTTTCTTTTACGTTTAGACTTTCTGGTATAAAAAATTTGCAGAAAAAAGATAAAATGAAATTTCTTAAATATATATCATTAAGTGTTCAAAAAAAATAAGAAACAAAAGGGTTTATATTCTTTGGATGATATAATAAAGTTCTTTGATTTTATTTGATCAATCATTGACTGCATACTTATAAAAAAAGCTATTAATGACTGTTAAAGAAAAATTTAATTGCCATTGAAATTTTAATTTTAAAGATCATGATCAGAATAACATTAGGCGCTTTATTCAGATATTATATTTTTTTAAATTATCAATAAACAAGCTTTTATTGTTCCTTAAAATTCATCCTATCTTTAGTTTTTTCTCTTCGAGAAACTATTACCAAGATTAATTGCTTATATCAATATTGCAGTGTAGAAGTAAATACTTGTCAAAAAGACTAAACTTGGTAACTGAAGATCATTTATTCTAGGAAAAAATAAATAGCTGATTGTTATTAGAATACTATGGATGATTTATCCCCAGCGAATATAAAGAAGCAAAGCAGCTGTAAGAATAATTAAATATTTTATGTATGATTTATTTTAAAGTACTAATTCTTATTTGAAAGTTTAAAATTTAGCAAAGTGCAAGCAGAAAAATTGTCCAAATAAATTAGTGATCATATAATATAAAATAGATTTATTAAACATAAATATTTCTTTAATAATCAATGCAAATTAAATATCAAGCAATCATTCTAGGAGGTGGAGAAAAAGCAGGAAATATGCTCTTTCCACTCTGTCAAAATTTTTCTAAAAGTCTTTTACCTATTGGCAATAAACCAATGATTCTCTATTAGTTAGATGTTTTAGAGACAGCAGGATTTGGACCTTAAGATATTTTAATTTTGATAACAAAAAATCATTAACCCGTTGCTGATTTAGTTTAGAGAAGAGCAGAAATATTTTATGTAAGTGATGATTCTGAATCAGGATCTGCACTATTGGAAGCACAAGAAAAAATTAAAAAAGATTTCATTCTTCTCTCTAATGACATATTGATAGACGCTAATATATTAGACTTGTTGGATTTCCATTATTCATAAAAAGCAACAATCACATGTTTAATTAAAGAAGAAGACTTAGATAAAAAGTAAGGAAGAGCTCCAATATCTTGCAATCTTGATGAGTCATTTGATATCATGTTTATTGGTTCTAATAATAGTTTATTACACATGACTACTAAATAAAATGATGATGAATTAAATCTTAAAGTAAGTAAAAATGTTCTTTTGAGTTGTGAGAGTGTGTAAGTAATGACTAATTTATTTGATACTCACATTTATGTTTGCAAATATGATGTATTAGAGTTGTTCAAACAACTTAGCAAACAAGGATTAGATATATAAAATTGGAAAGAAGAATTCCTACCTTTTGTTATAAAACATTAAAAAAATATAAATTTGCTAAATTTAATATCCAAAAAGGAGTAAGAGCTCTTTCATGAAAGAAAATAATATTAATTTTCAATTAAAGTCTTCATTACCAAAGAGTATGCAAGAAGAGTAAATAATATCAAAGATTATTAACAAGCAAATTTTGAAAGCATGATTTAGGGAGATAAAAGAATTCCTCTTTATTAAGGATTGCAAGATTTGCAAAATTAAGTTTAATACCCATAGGATGCTCGTATCAGTCCTGATACTATAATTGGGGAAGGAACAAGAATAGGTAATAAGGTGACAATATAGAGATCAATCATTGGTAAGAATTGTACTATTGGGGATCATGTAAAAATCAGTAATTCAATAATTATGAAAAATGTTGTGATAAATTCAGAGTATATTTAGTTAATCATATTAAAATAGCTGCATCATTCAACATTGCATTTTGTCAAATGAGTCTGCTATAGGACATGGTACAGAGTTAAATAAATGTAATTTGGGATATCTAGCATCTGTTGATCCAAATTAAAAATTAGGAGATGAATGTATAATTAGGTGATGTTGTAAAATATATTGAAATAAAAAATATTTATAAAAAATGTTTGTGAATACAATTACATTTTTGATTTCTTTGATATTTATCTATTCTCTAGGGAATTTGTACCTGCTCAGGATTACATATATAAATAGGGAGAATGTGGAAATAGTAATTGGTTTATTGAATCAGTTTATATCATAAAATTATTATTCTCCTGAAGCAATTTCGAAGGAGGTAATTATCATTGTTAATTTTTAAGTTTAACACCATTCTAGTTTAACCTCAGCATGATTATTGCATCAAATCAGATACTTATAAATATTTTCATCAAGATATCGTTATGAATGATACATACACATTCAGAGAATATCAAGGTGTTGTGAAAAATGCATTATAAAAGTACTTTTTTGATGTCTTGCCTAATCTTAATCTATACAGAAAAAATAAAGACAGTATGCTTCCTCATTATATAAGAACCTCATCAATTTAAATTGCCACTCAAACTTACATTGCCATTTACTTATTATGATTAATTAGTACAAAATTTTAAGGTTGGATAATGTAAGAATTTATTAAAAAATATAGAATCTTTGTGCTTATTTTAAAATTATAATCATTTACCTTAAAGAGCCTCTTTATCTCATAAGAATAGATTGATGACAAATTAGATGAACTATTTACGAATCTTATATTAGAATCACGCTGATGCAGATTGTATTGTAATTATTTAAATTATTCAATAGAAAAATGCAACATATCTACCTAAAACTTACAGATTATTTAATGAATAGGAATGCTAGAAATTTTTTAATTACATAAATTCAGAAGAATATGAAGAAAAAATAAGAACAGAGGGCCCTTAATTTATTGTTAAGATGGGAAAAGAAGTACATAGAGGACGTGGGATTAAAATGTTGTTTCCTCAAGAGAGAGAAGAATTAAATAAGAAATTTGATAAAGGAGAATTATGTGGTTCAGTAAAAACATTTAAAGTGGCTTAATAATATATTGGAAATCCTCTACTGTATAAAGGTCATAAGATAGAATTTCGAGTATATTGGATATTGGCATCAACAAACCCAATAATTGCTTATGCTTATGACAAAACTCTAATTCGTAGATGTATATTTCCTTTTGATAAATTTTCTCTTCAGAAGGGAGCTCATGTGTGCAATACAGCAATAGTGAAAAGCACTTTGAAAAAAATGCAGAATGAGGATGATGATGATGATGATAATGATAATGATAGCGATGAAAACAATGACGATGATGATAATAATGATGAGATGAATAGTTAGGAGGATAGTTTATTTATAGATTGGAAATTAGATCATTTATAAGAGATTTTGTTGAGAGAAGGTAGAATAAAGAATAAGAATTGGTTATAGTAGGAATTATTACCATAGGTAGATAGAATGATAATTCATGCAATTAGGAGCACTTAGCATACATTTGCAAAAGATAGTAAGTTAGGAGAATTTTTTGCAGCAGATTTCTTATTAAGTGATGAATTAGATTTGTATATAATGGAGATAAATTATAATCCATAGACTCTAAATACAACAGAATCAAGAAGAGAATAGCATTTTAAGATGGTATAGGATATGGTAGAGATTTCGAATGCT
This sequence comes from Paramecium sonneborni, assembly GCA_905182985.1. NCBI lineage: Eukaryota > Ciliophora > Oligohymenophorea > Peniculida > Parameciidae > Paramecium > Paramecium sonneborni. Next base: position 176,210 of record CAJJDN010000056.1, read on the forward strand.
TATTTGAGAAGCAGATTCATTAGATTTTAAAAGATAATTAGAAGATTAGTATAGGAATTAGAGTAGAAGAAATAGAAATAAAAAGATTTAATAACAAATTAGATTGGATAGGAGATTCATAGAGCATATTTTGATAGATTAGAGTCTGGAATAAGTATAAGTTCAAATAATTTGTTTCGATTATTGATGGATGAGAATTTGGATGGGACAAGAATTTATAAGGATTTATTATAGGAAAGATGCTTATTTTGAAATATAAACAAAAATAAATTTGAAATTAAATATATTTTATATAAATGAGTATTCCAAATTCAGATTATTTGTCTATGATAAAGAGTAAATAATAGTAGTAACAACAACAATAATAGTAATAACAATTCTAGCAATAGTTTTGTTATCCAATGATGTATAATTATTGAGAATATTTATAAAAGGACTTAATAACCTTGGAATTATTGGATGATGTAGTAATAATAGTTCCAACAAACACCTTAAATGTAGATATCTTCAATGTTAGGATAATAATAAATGGTGTCTCCTGTTTCACCTTTGAATGTTTCGATAATTCCTCCTTAATTTTTGTTGCAACCTCATTAGACTCAAAGCAAATTATCAACATCTTAATCTTAACCACTCTAGAATAAATAATATGTAGAGGTGAATGGGACTAAAGTGAAAATGAACATGAAATTAATAAAAGATGACGATGACATGCTTGATTATGATGAAATTAAAAGGGAAAAACAAAAAAGGAATAATTTAATAAAAAAAAAGAAATGAATTTTGTGTTTTATGATAATAATTATTTTATTCACTTACCGTTGAAATTAAAAATTAAAAATATACAATTATTATTATGCTTGTTTAACAGCAATAAAGATAGATACCTTCAACACCAATCCCAGGCAATGCACGAAAAGTTATTGAGAATTTTAGCTATGCTTTAACAGATGCAATTGGAAAAGGCTTTAGTTCCATTGTATATAAAGGCAGAAATGATGAAACTAATGAAGTAGTTGCCATAAAGGTTATAGATAAAAAAGGACTCAAGACTCCTTTACATTATCAATTACTTAGATCTGAAGTTGAAGCTTTATCCTAACTTAATTCAACAAATATAATGAGATTATATAAGGTATACTAAACAGAAAATAATACATATTTAATCACTGAATTTTGTGATTCAGGAGATCTTGGTTAATTGATATCTAAATCAGGAATTTAAAAAGAGTCATCGATGTAAAAATTATTCTATGGCATTATTTAAGGTTATAAGTAAATGAAATTGAGAGGTATGTATTAAATTAATCATTAGGTATTGTTCATAGAGATCTTAAACCTGCTAATATTCTACTAAAAGGATCTGTTCCTAAAATTGCAGATTTTGGATTTGCTACTACTCCTTAAACTGCTGCCACAATGCCTAATGTAAATGTTGGATCACCATTATATATGAGTCCATAAGCATTCAAAAATAGATATTCTGAAAAATCTGATATTTGGGCTTTAGGTGTAACTCTTTATGAATTATTATTTGGGTAAGTTCCATGGTAAGCAGGTAGTGAGAGAGAATTAGCATAAAGAATGGCTACTGTACCAGTTTAATTCCCAGGTTACATATCAGATGAATGCAAAGACTTTATTTATAGGTGTTTGATAGTAGATGAAAACAGAAGAGCTTCTGTTGAAGAATTGGAAAATCATATATGGTTATCTAAATAAGAATTATAACCAATCAAAGGTAATGGATTCTCAAGTATGTTCAGAAGTAATCAGTAACACAATCCTCATTAACTTCTTTAAAATAATAATTTTGCAACACCTTTAGTAGATAATTAAAATAAATAATCTATATCATTTTAACAAAGAGAATCTAATTATGGAAAAGAAAATGCTATAACTATTAAACAATCATAATAATCAATCATGTAATAACCATTAAAATCCATCAAAAGAGTCTAAGAATCAAGAAAAGAATCATAAATAAGTTAATAAATGAATCAAGAGTAATCAAGTTAGAGAGAGGATGATTGCTTAAATGATTCTAAAAAAAATGATTACATCATTCTTGCTTAATTAAATTTCTGTAGATATTTGTACAGAGTTTCTGCTCTTATGGATAAATATCGCTTTGTTCAAACACCTTATTTAAGAGAAAAACTTTTGTTTCTAGTAAACAAAAATATAATGATTAAAATAAATTGTTTGAATGAAATAATTGAAGGATAAAACACTTTAGGATTAGAAAAGTTCTAATAATATATATAAAATCCTTAATATTCAAAATTATGTGCAGCAATCCATTAATATAATCAAAAATATACTCTTCAATTTAATACAGTTTGGTTATCATTATAAAATCCAGATTAAAAATAATTATTAGTGGTAGATAAAAAATTCGATGCTGTTTTTGATGACAATTTTACTGAATATGAATCCTTCTATATTATTTTAAATTCAATACTAAGAAGTGCTATAAAAGAGATTGAGTATTAATTAGAATCCAAAATAGTTATTTAAGATACTCAATAATTATTACCCATAGATATAGAAGGTGGTGTTATTTTACTTGATTATTTAATCACTTACTTTTAATTGGCATCACTAATTTAAGAATGCTTTGAGGATCCTTATGAATTTGCTATTGATTCTAAAATTGAATAAATTGCTGATGGTAAACCTGTCCGATTAACTTATGGTCACTACATTGAAATAAGAAATAAAATAAAACAACTTGATATCTGATATATATTATTATTATTATTAATTATTATGACTGAATTCGATGTCATTTTAGTATCAAGAAAATAGGCTTTCCACTTACTTAATTTTCCGATCACTTAGATGAATGAGTTTGAATCTGTTTATTAGATTGACAAAATTAATTACAAACCAATTTCTACCCATATTGAACTTATTTATGCAAACAAGACTTTGGAAGATCAGAGATTGGAAGCAAAAGTCTAATTTAATTCATAGATTATTAATAATCGTACATATTATGCTTTGTCGAAATTGGATGAAGTCAATAAGAAAATATATCTTTATGTAATAAGTAATTTTTAAAATATGCGTGTTCAAACAACTAAAGATGCTGAGGTTGAGAAACAGCCATAGTAATTACAATAATAGCAATAATAATAATAATAATAATAATAATAAATTTTATAAAGAAATATTATAAACATTATTAAGAGATTATTTCAAAGGAGATGACTGTAGAATTAAAACGATGACATTGTAATTAAGAAATTCCAAAAAATATAGAATCTACTAAAAAAATGTCTTCTGAGGAATATATGAAATATATTTTCGAAAATTGAGCATTGTTTTATTTTTCAATAAATATTTATTATTATTATGAAAGGAGTTTCTAAATTGAAATATCGAATAGTTTATTGTTCAGGTGAAGATCAAGACTATCCAGTGACTGAATTACTCACTCAATCACCATAAAGCAGAGGATGGTAAGCACCAAAATATTGTGAATATCCATAAGAAATAGCAATCTAATTTGTTAATGCTGCAAGAGTAAGACAAGTATAATTCTTGTCTCATCATTGTAAGATATCTACAAAAGTAAAATATATTCGATTTCTTTTAGATTGAACTGTATGTTCACATGCCAGATAAGAATATACCTCCACAATATAATCAAATCAAATATAAGAAATTAGGATATTTATCCCTTGATTCTAATGAGAGAGGAGGATATTAAGCAAGAGAATTAAAAAGTGTATATATTGACACACCTTGTTTATTCATGAAATTTGTATTTCAAAAATGTTATGTGAACAAATTTAATCTCTTTAATCAAATTGGTGTAATAGCTTTATCAGTATTTGGTGAACCTCTTGATTCCCCTCCTGGATATGGATAGATGAAATAGAAAGAATTTTATAATGAAATTTAATTTGAAACACAATTTGATCAAAATACACTTGAAAGATTAAGAATGTTAGAAGAAGCAAAAGATAAAGGTATTTCTCAATTAATTATAAATTAGCTGTTTAAAGAGAAGATTTTATGGAAGCCAAAAGAATCAAAGAAGCAATTGAAAGGTTGAAATAGATAGGAGTACAATTAAGAACACTAGAAGAAAGAAAAGCTGTAGCAATATAAAATGAAGATTATGATTCAGCTAGCATTATCAAATAAGAAATAGAAAAATTAAGGAATGCTGTAGCACCAGATTCTATGATACGAAGACCAGATAGTGCAGTAATAATAATTAATAATTATTTAGTAATATTAATAATAACCTGTTTATTAGCCATAACAATAATTTTAATAGTAATAATAATAATAATACTATTAATAATAGTAATAATAATAATATTAACCACCACCTATTCAATCATAAATGGCTTTTACACCTCCTTACTAAGCTCCTCCTTAATAAATTCCAATATAAGGAGAAGAAATGATATCATAATCCTAATTTGAAGAATAGAGAGCAGATCCTTCATAAATGAGATAAAAAAGAATAGCAAAAGAGCTAAATCAACATCATGAAGACATGGTTGTTCCAGCTGCTTTAAAAAAATAAAATAATAATTAATATCCTGACGATGACAAATAGTAATAATAATAATGTAATTATTTATTCATATTAAAAGATACAACTGAACCATTAACAGGAGAGAGTTTATAAAAAGCAGAACCCTTAATTCCTATTTTAACAGAAGAGTTTTGTTAAAAAATATTTAGTAAATAATGGGGAGCTAGAGAAGATGGACTTAAATGGTTAGAAGATTAGATCGGAAGACCAACTCAGGTAAATTCTTAGGATCCATCAATTTTCTTTTTGAGTTCAATTGCTTCTATTAATTATACTCTTGGTGATAAAGTTGCTGCTGTATCAATACGAAGTTTAAGTGTTCTTTAATCGTTGCTTGCTAAATTTCCAAAAATAAAAATTAATAAGAGTGCTGAATTCAATGAACATATAGATGGAATTCTATAATCTATTATGGAAAAACTAGGAGAATAAAGAAAAGAATAAGCTGAAAATACATTTTTATAATTGGCAGATCATCCATCTGTTGGTCCTGCTATTTGTGTCTAACATTTAATTAAAGGTTTTGTTGGTAAATCTAAATTATAAAGTTCTACTAAACATATTGTTGGGAGATTGGCTATGCTTACAGAATTAGTTAAGAGATATGAAATCAATAATGCTAATATGCCATATTAACCTATTGTTGATTTTGCAGTAAGATTGCTGGACGATAAAGTATTCTCTTTTTAAATTTAATTAGAATGAACCAATTAGAACATAAGCTATCTTACTTTTGGTAGAAGTCTATAAGTTCTCTGGAAATAGACTTAGGTAATCATTAACAAATGTAAGATAAGCATAATTAGATGTGCTAGAAGATTTCTTTAATAAAATTGATGGAGGAGGAGATGTGGATGATCAACCATAAATTAATTAATAAAAACCAATCATTTAAACTAATATTGAAACTCAGGGAGCAAAAAAGGGAAATCAAAATTAACCGTAAAATTAAAAACAATAACAATAATAAAAATAATAATAATAATAACAATATGATTAACATAATACAGCAAAATGCGATTATTGTGATAGAGTAGATCCATCTTTTAGAGATTCAGATCAAATAGATAAACATCTTTGGTCTGAATGTCCTATGTTAGTTACTTGCTCTTAATGTGGATAGGTAATTGAAGTAGCTGAATTAACCAACCATTTGCTGAGTGAATGTGATCATAAAAGAAAATTTAAGAGATGCCCAAAATGCAAAGAAGCTATTCTTTTGAGTGGTTATGATAAGTAAATTATCTAATAAAATTAGGCATTTAGAAGATTGTAGAGGTAGAAATGATAATATAACTGTGAGATGTCCTTTGTGTCATTTAGATTTGAAATTAGAAAAGAATACATGGAAAAATCATTTGATTAAACAAGGATGTCAAAATAATGAAAGAACTGCAGGTTGATCTTATTATACATCAATTTTATACTCAATATTTATTTAAATCAATTTCTATTTTAATTCAATTTTTTCAATTTGATTTCATCTAATAATATATATTATCTAGATATCAAAATTTGATACATAAATATTTATTAACTTTCATAAAGTATATATGAAGAAAGAAAGAAGGCTTAAATTTTCGAGAAATTTACTTTATTAAATTAGAAGTAGATTTAAATTGCTTTCTTCCAATCTCTTTAGTAATATCAGATTCAACCAAAAGTATTAACAATAAAACAACTTCAAAGAGTACTATATGAAAATTAAGAAAAATTAGTTTTTATAGAAGCTGATTTATAAAACTATTCGAAATCTTCTTTGTTTACTGAATCTATTAGATTTTCAAATCTTAATAATACTAAATAATTAACTTTAAAATTTGAAGGGCAAAGTATTA
>CAJJDN010000056.1:186957-206140 GCA_905182985.1 Paramecium sonneborni
TTTCTTTAAGATGCTCCTTTAATCAATTAAATTAATTAATGATTTATTATTTCTATTTTTAGTTAATCAATTTATTATTAAATAATTATTATGCAAAAATAAATCAAATTGATGAAAGTGCAATAATGAACATGCTAATCATTGTTTTAAATAATATTTTCATATATATCCTCTATGCTTAAAATAAGAATTTTTTTTAATTCTATTTCTTGTTGTAAATTTTTAAGAAATTTACCAAGAGTTTAAGTAAAATTATCAAATCAAATTTTATAAGTTTATGACACAATTTCAACTGATACTGTGTTAGAACTGGAATTTGGAAATGAAATCTTTTGAGCTGATTTTTTTATATTAATGGCGATGTTAAAAATAATAATTTTGGAAGTTTCGTTTTTAGTATTTTAAAATTTACAACAAATAAATTAAAAGAAGAATGTATTCAGATTATCAAGTTTATTGATTGACATCTTTTAACAAAAATTCATAATTTACATTAAGTGTTAATATTGAGTATGATGATGAAATGATAAAAAGAAAAGATTAGGAGTTTATACAAATAATAATTTTTTTTTTGATAATAAAAATATTAGATAGAAATCATGTTTGAAAATGTTCGAAATGATTTCCCCATGCTAGTAAATACATTTATTCTGCATCACTATATTATTGGGGTCTTTGCATAAAAATGTTCTTAACATTTCCTTTTAAGTAAAATCTGTCTAATGATTTGGTACTAAAATATACATTTCCTTCCCAATGACTTAATGTATTTCCTGCATCATTGAATATTTGAAATTCATTTAAAGTATCATAATAATAAGGGATAGGAGTTTAGTAATGAAAATAAAGATCAAAGAGAGAAATATATTATTTTGATTTAATTAAATTTTCAATTATGACAGGCTTATGTCTAATTTTGAAATAAATATAACCATAAAATTACATAAAAATACCTGGAGGAGTATATTCTCCATTTTTTTCTATTTAATTCAAAACTTCTTCAACTGGCACAAAAATATTTTGTAAACATCTTTCTGCTTCAATAGCATGAGTGATTCTATAATTTAATTTGCATTTTCTCATGATATTTTTTGTAAACTGATCTGATTTTAAAAAGTATTTTTCATCTTCATAAAATAATTCAGGACTAACAAAATAAAATTCTAAATCTGGAAATATAGTATAATTCAATAGCATATCGAGTGAATTGCATTTAGAATCGAATCTCAACATAGTGTGATTAATGTTTGAGTACATATATTTAATATTATCTATATCTTATTAATGTCTTAATTAGGTTTATTATCGTAAGACATTAATTTATTTATTGTTAATTACTTCTTTTTGTAATTCTGGAGCCTTTCTCAACATAGTTATATAAAAGGCAATCCCACCCATTGTTATACTACAAAAAGCAATTAAAGTATAAATATTTTAAGGATTTGTTTTTGTTCCTTATTGACCTTCAAACTTCCTATTAATTTTTATATCTGAAAAATCTTGTTTACGATAGGAAGAATCTGCCTGAGAATCATATGCTGTATTTCTTGATTACTTAAATTTTTTTAGCATTTCTTAATATTAATGTCTTTTATCAGCATTTTCAGGCTTATAATATTCTTATGGGTTCTCATGAAAATAAAAGCCAAATATTTCCTTAAATAATTATTCTTCAGATTACGCAGAATAATAATATTATTTAAACTCCTCTTTCATTTACTCTTCAAATTTAGTTTTCTTCAGAATATTGTATGCCTCTGCAATTCTTTTAAATTTTTCATGAGAATCATGTTATTTATTAATATCAGGATGATCTTAAAGAATAATTATATTTCTTACATTATTTACTCAATTTAATATACGCATCTTTTATTTCCTACATTGTAGCTGAAGAATTAAGCCCTAATTCAACATAGGGATCAAATTATGTTGTAGAAAATTTAAATTGTCGGAATTTACAAAATAATCTTAACATAATTAATTCATTTTCATAATATATTATAATTACTTAAGCATCTAATTATTTTTATATATTTTGATTGTTATAATAACTAATGTTCCAGTGATTTCATTATGGAATCTAAATTAATTTCAACCTATAAATAATTTATCTAATCAACTAATAAAAAAATAATTATTAAAATCTTGATTTTAGTTGTATAAAAATAATAAATTTCTTGATTAATTTTAATAATTATTCAATAATATAAGCTCATTATCTATTAAAATATTTTACTAAGTAAAGTAAAAAATAAGATATTTTTGTGTCAATAAATAAATTTGTTGATTTAAGAAATGCTTAGACTAAAATAATTTTATTTGATGTAATATTTAAATTAAAATATGCAATTCAATTTCATATTGATTTCATTGTTTATAAAAAGATAAGATTAATATAATATTGTAATTTAAGATCATTTGAGTTTCAAAATAAAATTAAAAATTTTCAGTTTTAAAAAGAACGTAATGAAATTAAGGTTGTTCTAAAAATTTATAATTTTTTAGGTCTGATATTAATAAAAATAATAAAAACCAATTTATTAAAATAGAATTTTTAATTAAAATATAAATAATTACGTTAATTCAAAGCCTTACGTTAATTCAAAGAGTAGTTTTCCCGTTTTTGAAGAATGTTGCTTCAAATACTGTTCATAAATCTATGAAAATAAATATTATTAAATGAAGGCAATATTTGGATTATTAGCTATTATTGTGTTAACATAAGCTGGATTTGTTTAAAAATATCCATTGAACTACTCAAATAAAAGAAACATTATGTCAATAATGACAGAAGTTGAAAGCAAAATCTAAGCAAGGAATCCTCTTGACACAATTAAAGGCATTTTGAATTCATTCAAATCTGAAGTTGCATCAGAATAAGCCACTCATGATGAAGTTTATAATGCTTAAAAAGCTGAATGTGATAGTGAGATAGATTATAGATCAAAAGAAGTTTAAGATGCTAATAGCATTCTTACAAGTGCAAATGGTATTTTAAAAACAGCTAGAATTATCAAAGGCAAAACTAGTGCAACTCTTGAAGCTACTGAAGAAATTTTAAATACTGCAAATAGACATATTGAAATGATCAATTCAGCAAGAAAAGAAGATACTTAATCTTATAATAGAGCTGCTGTATCATTTAATGATGCAATCAATGCTATTGATGATTCAATTGATTTGGCTACAGCTTTAGCTAAGGGATAAGTAAATTTTGCTTAAATTGCTGAACTTTCAACTAAATTATTGAAATCAGCTTTGGCAACTAAATTATTATAAGAATTCAAATAACCAATGGCTGCTTTATCTTCTATTACCTAAGACGAAGAAGCTGGAGCTGCTGAAAGACTTGTTTAATTGCTTCAAACTTTAAGAACTGCTGTTGAAAATGCATGGACTGAATATACAACTTAAAATTAATTAGGTCTCTAATAATTTATGGGTTAAAAAGATTTGTACACTGCTACTTAATAAAGATTAGATAAAGCTAAATCAAAATTAGTTTCTAAATTAGAAGCAACTGAAGGAGTTATTTCTGTTTAAACTGCTGTTGCTTAAGCTGCTACTAATAGAAGATCAAGAAATTAAAATTTATGGGATGATGCTGCCGATTTATGTCATAGTTTTGATGTTGAATTTGAAACTGTTACTGCAGGAAGAAGATAAGAATTAATCTTAATAAATGAATTAGAAAGATTAGCTACCAGAAGAGCTGCTGAATAATAAATTTGATTTATTTTCATTGCTTTTTTTGTCATCATCAAAATTTTAATAATTTTTATAATATTTATTTATTTTCAAAAAAATATTCTATATCATTATTATAAATCATTTACTCAACAAAATATCGTTAGGATTACTTAAATATAATTCAAACTCAATACTTATCTGAACTCATTTGATTTTTTAATTGTTGTAAGCATTTCTCTTCATCATTTTTATTTATTTCTTCAAAAATAGTATCCTATAAATCAATTCTAAAATTAGGTTGTTCTATATATATTTATAATAATTCCTGTTTCAAATCTGAATTATCTTTATATTTATCAACAAAAAAGATTTTCTTAAACTTAAATAATTTTAATTATTCTTTAAGTTACTATTCATCTTATGACTAATTTTCACTAAGGTCAAAGTTTGAAATCAATAAATAAAGATCAGGCTGAAATTTTTTTAAATACTTTAAAACTTTAATAATCTTTTATTTCATTAAGTCTGTTCTTTCAAAGTTCACAACTATGATCAACCCATTTATAGTATTTTTAAATTTATTAAAAAACTATTAAAATTGTTTGATTCTGGTTTCTCTTTTTTCATATTTGGACTCTAGATCCATATCAGGAGAATCAACTAGGCAGAGTTCCCCTGAAGTTCCTATTTAAAAGGTTTCAAATTATCCAATATTTTTGCATTATAAGTAATTATATGTAAGTGTTTTGCCAACACCTGCTAATCCTATTAACATCAATTATTTTAAGGAACATACTGAATTCTTTTTGTAAGCTTAAAAAAAAAGGTATCCTAAAATTACTACTAATAGTATTATGATAAATCCGGCATAAATTTCTAATATAGACAAAGCCATTAAAATAATAGTAATTATTAGAAAAGATACTAATATTGGTCCTATAATATAAAGGTCTTCAAGTTACAATTTCATTTTAAATATATTTAACATTCTTTTATAAATTGCTTTTAACTACAGAAATACCTCTAATAGAATTAGATTGATAAAAAGTATTGTTTTTCTAAAATTTACATTATTATATATGGTTTAACTAATTAGATCATTAAATCTAAAAAGTTTAATAATAAACAAAGGGTATCAATTTAATTAAAGAATATATAATGAAGAGAGTGCATTGAATTCATATTTAAAATAAAGATATAAATTATATTAATTAATGGAGTTGTTTTTATCATCAGATTTGAATTCACAATTCTTAACTTTTTTAGCACATTATACAAGATTAGTTTAAACAGGAAGAGTAAAACTTGTATTGCTTTCAAATCAAGCATTAAAATTAAATGAAGAGGGCATAATAAAATTTCCATCAATTCCTTCTTTAGTGACAGAAGATGCTTAAATTTTAACAAATATATTCTCAATAGCATAGTAATTAAAAATAAATAATTTAGATATTTAGCTAATATTTCTTTTACAGAAAAAATACTCATTGGAACAGATAATTAAACTTTGGGATAAGTAAATAATATTATAAAATTTAAGGTTTTGTAAGTATTTGAAGCACAAAGAAAAATTTAAGGAGGAGGTTTAATTGATGTATTAAAAGTGTTAAATTTTAGGCATTTCTTCAACATTTAGAGAGTAGAGTATTTTTTGTTACTAATCATGTAACCCTAGCAGATCTATTTCTATATATTCACACTTATGATGTAGTATCTACGTGGAGTGATGAAGAAAAATCTGGAAAATATGTTCATTTTTTTAGATGGTATGAAATTTATTTAACAGTTCTTTCTTAATAGGTTTAAATAAGTTCAAGCATTACCATAAATTTCTGAAATAAACAAAACTTTAGGTAGAATCGATGTAAAGCCCGCATCTCCAATTTCATCATTAGTTGATTCTTCATCAACTAGTAAAAAAAAAAAGAATATATGAGATAGTATAAAAATTCTTATTACATATTAGAAGAATGCAATTAATATTTTATTCTATATCATGAATGTTGTCTTTAAATTGAAATTAATTAAATTCATAAGATTCATCTTCCACTTTTAATTATTATTTATATTTTTGTTTTCTCTACATTTATTTCTATAATAGCCCATCTTTTCATTTTACTTTTCTTCTAAATAAACTTAAACTTAGATTATCAAGAAAATCTATCTAAGTTCTCTGTCTATTTAATCTGCACCCTAATCCTAAGAATGAATTAAACCTCCCAATTTAAGTAATTCATTGCTTCATCAATAATTCTCTCTTTAGTCCTTTATATTTGCTATTTTTATTTCATTATTTTATTTATAATTTATGAAACTCTTTTAATTATAACTAATAAATAATTCATTTATCTTCTCCTTTAAATCTAGGACTGTGCAAAAGTAATTTCTATTTCTTACGATCAATCTCTTTAGCTAAATTTTATTATTGCATAAACAATTTTTCCTTTTCATCTTTAAATTACTATGCTTTATCTAATTTCTCTTTTAACTTTTTATTCTTAACTTCTATTATTTCCTTTAATATAGTTGCAGCTTTTTTTTTATGATCACGAATAAGTTCTTCTTTTTTTTGTTTTTCTTATTACAATTTCATTTTGGTTATTGATTGAGTTTCTGTAATAGATTTCAGATGCTCTTCTTCCTTTTATCGAATTTTTTCTTAAAATGTTTATGATTTATTATTTTGAATACTTCCATTTCTTGATTTTATCTAATAATATATTAAAAATATTTACATTTTATCTATGTCTAGCCCTTTCTTTTTCAATTTTTTCAATTTTTTCTTCTGTATCTTTCATTCTTTCAGAAATCAAATTTATCTTCTCTTCCAATAACGAAACCTTTTACTAAGCTTTTTCATTTTTTTCTGACATTATTTTTTTGTAATTTTCCTTAAAATCTTAAATAAATATTAACCATAACTCTTTTTAATTTTTCCATTTTCTCTTTTTTTTTTTATTCAATTAATTCAATTTTAGCTTATTAAGTAATTTCAATATCATCTAATTTTTTCTAATAATTTTCTATTTTGTGTAGTTTTTCTTGATAATAAGCATTTTTTTCTTCTTCATTTCTTTGCTTAACTTTTTTCAATTGTTTTCTTTTTGCCTACTTCAATTCTTTCAATAATTATTCCTTCCTGTCTTTTAATTCTTTAATCGAGTCTTCTTACTCCTTCTATAATTTATCCAACAAGATCTTCTTCATCAGAATTTCTTCTTATTAAGTATTTATTATTCCTTCAGCTATTCTTGAGTAAAATATACATTTACTTTTTCACAATTGATGGCTTAATCTTATCAGGAATTGTACTTTATTAGTTGCTTTTATTACTATGCAATTACTAAAATATTAAGTCTCTACTTATTTCCCTTTCTGTCAATTCTTTAAGTTTTTCTTTTTCTATTTTTTAAACCTAAAGTAATTTTTCTTTTTCCTTTTCTTTTCTCTTTAATTCTATCTAGATAAAAATAATTTAATAGACTCACCATTTATTTCTTCTCCTTTAGAGCTAATTCTACTTATTACTATTTTGACTTTGTTGATTCTAAAAGAGAAAATTTTCTTCTTTCTTATTCTGCTTATTATTATTCATATAATTTTAATTACTCCAATTCTCGTTCCTCTATTAGAAATTTTCATACCTGTTTCTTTCTCATCTTTGCAATCAATTTATCCTCTTAATTAGCTATATACACATTTTCATCTAACAATCACAATTATTTTAATACAATAAATCCCATCAGTTGCTTTTTTCATGATAAAAAAAAATAATAAAAATGAATAATCAAGATGATAAAATTTCTGTAAAATTATATATGGCTGACTTATGTTATAATTAATGTGTAAAATCATACATGGAAAAGATATTAACTCCATTTGAGAAAGAATGCATGATGAAATGCCTAGAAAATATTTAAGGTTTGAGAATTGAGTTTTATAATGCATTTAATAAAAAATGATAATTTATTTTAAGATTAAAGCATTTCCTTATCACTATTCCTTTAGATTAATTTCCAATCTCTTTTTTTGTTAATATTTTGCATTAACCATGAATATATTTTATAAATATTTGAAAAGAAAAAAAAGTTAATTTTCAAAGAATTTCACTTATTAAAATAAAAAATTAAAGAATATCTATATATTGATTGCAAAAAATTATTTTCTTATTGCTTCAAACATTAAAAAAATTAAATTATTTTAGACATTATAATCCGAATTCAATTTTTTAATCTTGTGATTTAAAGAAACTAAAAAAAAAAGGTTAAATTAACTATTTATGAATAAAATTTGCATAGCCATATATAGCTAGTATAATATCAAAACACACATTTTGATATGATGATAAGGGAAGCATAATTAACATTAAGGTTCAAGTTTAAAAAAACTAAAGGCCAATTCACTATTAGATTCAATCAAAGGAATTCCTTGATAATTTCCATACTCAAAATTAATATTCAAAAGAATATATTTTACATAAGTAACTGAGTGTGATAATGAAATTTATAACAGAAGAGCTGAAGTTGAATGAGCCTATAAATTCTACTGATGGTATTATATTGGATACAATAATTGCTAAGAGAGAAAGAAACACAATTATAATTTCGTAAGATGAAAACAAAATTAATAAAATCAGCTAATACTACAAAATTGAATAAGGCATTTATATAAGGAGTAAAGGCTTTAGCTTAAATTAAATAAAAAGAAGACTTTATAGATGTAGCTGAAAGACTTGTTTAATTGTTACAAACCTCCATACATTTTTTTAATAACAATCTGCACTGCTGATAATACTTAAAGTCTTAAATTTTTTCTCTTAATTTATCTTACTTCTCAAAAAAACTTAACCATTCCAAAACTTCATTTAGCAACTAAGCTAAAAGTTAAAGATTAATTAATAATTTATTATTATTTATATATAAAAATATATTTCTAAATTAGAAAAAATTACTTCCTTAATAAAAGGTTTTCTCTGAAAAATTAGAAGCAAAATTAAACAAAAAGTTATTATGAGTAATTATTAAATATCACTTATTTAAATGTGTATTTATTTTTTTCATTTAATATGTCCATCATTTCATTATACATACTCTACTTTAGGAAACTAAATAAATTTGATAATATTACTTTGAAAGAATCAAGACATGGTTAACTGGATGTGTATTATTGTGTATTTCCACTAGAAAACTGAGATCCCCTTATCTTTACAATTGTTTTACTGTTCGTTCTGAATGATCTTATTTCAAATGGAATCTTTTATTAATATATAGTCTAATCTCCTTAACAAATTTAAATCATTTCTCCCTAGTAATTACATTCAGTATAGAAGTTAACACAAGGAGTAAATATTTGTAACCGAAAATCTCTAAAACCCCATGATTCTAATTCTAATATAAATATATACCATCATCGACATCTTAATCTAAATGAGATTAAAACTTTATTACTAATTCAAACACATCATTTGGAAAAGTCATTATTTTTTCATAATATATAGTATTGTCAATATAAGATGGATGTTTACACAAATTTCTTGAGCCATCTGAATTGCCCTAACTTATTGTATAAACTAATTCGTTATTAACTGATATTTCAAAAGACTCCATATCCCAAGAATCCAATTTATAAATTGTCACTGAAAACTTTATAAATTTATGAGGTGGAAGATCAAATGTTTTCTCGACAATCTTTGTTCCTCCGAAATTGCCTATTATTAAATTTCCAGAGCAATCAAAAACTTCTCCAGGGAGAGACCAACCATGATTCTCACACTCATTTCTATTTTAGTCATTGCAAGTTTGATAAAGAATTGTGGGTTATAAAAATAGTATTTGAATAAAGGAAATTGATCCTAAGGGCATTTTTTTATTAAATTTTATTTAAATATATCTCAGTCTTCACTAATACAATTTATTTGTTTTGCTTGAAATGGTCAACATTTTTTTAAGAATCAATATGATATCTTGTATTTTGTCTTATTCAAATACATTCATTGCTAAATATTAATTAAATATTAGTAAATTTTTAAAGATATTAGCTAAATAAATATTTACTTTATTTTAAAATATATTCTTTTGTGTAATTATCTAGAACTTTATTTAAATTATTTTAAAGTCTAAATAATTTAATATTGTTTCTATATTTTTTATGTTTTTCAGTAGAGATTGTACACTATTAATTGATTAGATATCGATCGATGATTTGTTACTAATTTAGATTTAGATTACTTATACTTTATAATATTTTTTGAATGAAAATGGGTTCCAATTAATCTAAATTACTAATTGGATCCAACAATATTTATCAACTCTAAAAAATAGTTTATAATATAGATAAAGATTTGCATTTTTATTTTTTTTATTTTGAAAGAAAGGCATAAAATCATATAAAAATTGTTTCAAATTATATATAATTAAAAAGAAATCGAATATTTATAATTAATTAAATGTCTCAAACTCCTGAATAAAATCGTAATTAAGAAGTGTGGCTTCGAAATTCGCTCAACAAGAACAATAGATTAGAATTTGAAATAAAGAGCTTGCAAAATGAAGTGAGAACCAAAAATTAGTAATTATCATAACTGGAATTGGATTATAAAGGTCAAGTGAATTAAATATAACAGCAAATTCAAATTAATCAATAATTATAACTTCAAATTCAATAGATTTCATAGCTTAACCTTGATCAAAAGAGAGCAATTGAATAATTAACTGACTAAAATAATTAATTGAAAAATTAGCTGAAGCAGGTTTAGGAAACTAATAACATTGAAAAAAATTAAAGTAAATAACTTTTAGAAAGAGCTAATCAAGATATTTAGAAATTAAAGAATGAAATCATGTAATTGTAAAGAAATAATGACAGTTTGTAATAATAAAAATAATATCAAATTTCATTATTGGATACTAATTCTAAAAAAATTATAGAAGAACTTTAAGAATAAATTCGTAAAATATAATTATAATCAACAAGTAAGATAGAATAATTGGCATCTGAATTGTCTTTAAAAAATGATTAATTAGACAAATTAACTAAGGAAGTTAATATAAAAAAGAATGAGATCTATTAAAGCACTGCTAATTATGAAGCTGTAAATGCTACAAAATCACAGTAACTAATTCAAGCATAATAAATATAATAAAAACTATAATAAGATTTTAATGATAAGCTTTAATAATTCTAAATGTAAGCCTAAATGAAAATTACTTAAATGGAGTAAGAAATTATTTAAAAAAATACAATAATAGAAAAGGCTAATTAAGATCTAGCTAAAAAAGTCTAAGAAATTAAAGAAAACAATTAGCATTATGAGTAGATTAATATCCAGAATCAAAAGAAGCTATAAGAAATGATGATTCAAGTTTAGAAATTGTAATTATCTATTGAATCAGAAAACACTTAATTTGATAGAAAAAAAGATGATTTTAAAGTTTAAATTGAAAACCTATAAAAAGATTTGAGTATGTAATAATAATCTTCCAATTAATATACATAAAAATTAAATAATGAAATCAATCAACTAAAAAATCAAAATTTGGATTTGTAAAAGTAATTAAGTGAGAAACATAAAAATTATTGTCTATCATAGTCAGAATCTGATGCTTAGATTAAATAACTAAATATATAAATTGCTTCATTTTAGAAGGAAATTTAATTAAAAAATTAGTAAATTTAGTAATTTGAAAGTTAATTATTAGAAACAAAGGTTTTAAAAAATTAAGAAATAGAATAGTTAAAATTAAAGTTTGATTAGAGAGAGAAAGAACTATTGATGTAGAATGATTAAGTAACTAATAATAGTAAAATTTAATCGTAAAGAGTAGTAACATTATCAAGTGAAGAATTAAGCCGATAAGTTAAATAAGTGGATTAATTTTGGTCTGAAAAATATAATAATTTGTCAAATAAAATGAAAGATGATATTTAGCAATTATCTTAATAATACTAAATGTAATTGGATTAGATGGAATAAGCTAACAAAAATAAAATAAAGATTATAGAATAAAATCATGAAAAATAATTAAGTTCTTAAAAAGAAATGTTTAATTAATAAATGAAACTACAAAATAAATAAATTTTAGATTTACAAAAAGATAAAGAGAATTCTTAAATTGAATTAGATGTTATGAAAGTGAAGTTAAATGAACTTTAAGATAAAGCCCATAACTTCAGCAATAGAGATTAAAGAAAAGATGAATTAATTTAAAGTTAAATGGCAACACTTAAAAATAGCAAAGAAGGTATTTATTATTATTATTATTAGAGTTATTAAATGTAATTAACTAATAAAATTTAGCTCATAAAAAAGAGATTTTTACTTTGTAAACAAAAATAGAAAATTTATAACATTAATATGAAAATTCAGTCAGAGAAGTAAAGGAAATAAAAGAGAAATTAAGACAATCTCAATTGGAAGCATAATAAGTTTAAAATTTAAGTCATTAAAAAAGCAAGGAAATTTTAAATGCTCATGCTGAGAAGGAATCTGAGATAATAAAATTATAGTCTGAATTATAGAGAATGGAAAGTTTATATAAGTAAGTAGTATTAGAATTAAAAATTATTAATGAATAGAAGAATGATCTTTAAATTATTGATGATTTTTAATTAAAAGAGAAAGATGTAGAAATTGTAAATTAGAAAAGTTAGATTTTGGAATTAAAATAGAAATTATCTTTATTATAAAAAAGACTTAATGAATTTGAATTGTAACTATCAAATGCTAATAAAAAGTTAACATAAAAAGATTAAGAAGCTAAAAAAGAAATTGAAATGCTAAACTAGAGAATTTTAATTCAAAAAAGATAAATTTAAGAAGAAAGAGAAAGATGTGAAGAATTAGCAGAAGCTTAAGAAATAGAAGTATAGACTTGGAATGAAAGATTGAAGGAATAATAAAAATTGAATGAAGATTTAATTGCTTAATTAATGAAATTATAATAGTAAACATCCTAAAATTCAAGTTTGATGAATGAGTTGTATAATTTGAAATAATAATTTGAAATAGTTACTAACTAATATAAGTAATTATAAGAGGATGCAGAAGAAGCAACCAAATAAAAAAGCATGATAAAAAATGTTTAAATATCAACCTTATAAAATCATTATAACAAATAGATGGATGTTTTAACTAAATAATTAGAAGAAATGAAGTAATAAAATTTAAATTAGAAACTAGATTTTCCGATCATGGACTTTAATGTTCAAATTATAGCATTAAATGATTTATTAGTCAAAAAGAATGCTGAAATTAATTAATTAAAGTCATAGGCACAATTTAAACTATTAGAAAAGGATAATGTAATTGATTAACAAAGAGAATATACTTAAAAATTGTAAAATGAATTGGAAATATTGAAATAATAATTAATGGATTAACAAGAATTTTAAGAAAGAGCAGATAATCTATAAATGATTAATGAGGAAAAAGACAATACAATACTATATTTGAAAGAAGAAATAGCTAAACTAAAATAAGAAAATAAATTAATTAAAGGAAAGTTGGACCTAAAAGAGTAATCAATGGTGGTAATATAAGATTAACAGCAGTTGATTAAATAATTAAAGATAGAATTGTAAGATAAGTAAAAGAATGTTCAACCAAAATAAGTTGCAATATCTCATTTATAAACAATGAAAAGTTCAATTCATAGAATGAGTAAAAGATCAGAATCAAGTAGATAAGAAAAATCTGAAGTTGATTGGAATGGAGAATCCTAGTTTTTATTAGGAAATGCAAATCACTAATTACCATGTTTCAATTAATAATCTTAAGATTCATTTAATGATAACAAACTTATTGAGAGAATGAATTCAGAAATTGTTGATACTAATATGAAATTAAGAAATTAAGTTGATTTACTCAATTAAGATAAATAGAATCTATAAAAGGATTTAACAAAGACAACTTAGACTTTGAATTAAGCAAAAAATGAAAATAGTGAATTGATTCTTAAAATTTAATACATTTAAAAGGCTTTGGAATCTTCGTAGCAAAAGTATGAATTATTGGAGAGAGAAACAAATTAAAAAAAGAAATAAGAAATGAGCATAGTTTCATTTGATGATTAAATGAATTCCAAAGTAAAGACTTTAAATACATAGTTGGAAAATTTATAATAATCTAAAACTTAATAAACTTAATTAATAACTCATTTGTAGTAGGAATAATCTGAATTATACAAATAGATTGATAGAATCAACGATTAAAATAAAGAATTAAGAAAAAATATTACTATAATAAATGAATTAAATAAAAGTTAAGAATAGCAAATACTTGAATTGTAAATGAAATTAAAATAAGAATAAATAGTAATGGTTAAGTAAAATTCAGAAGTTCGAGTATTTTAAATGAAATAGGATTAGACTTCTTAAATTGTATCTTTTGAAAATTAATAATTAAAATAATAGAATTAAGAGTTGTAGAATAAATTATTAGAATAAAATTAAATAATATCTGAGTATGAAAATTAAAAACAAAAATAAATTGAAATTTAAAAGAGGTACGAGGAATAATAAAAATAATTGAATTTTTATCTAGAAAAAATTGACAATTTAGAAAATGAAAAGAGATAGTAAGAATAAGAATAAAATAAGATAATAATGGATAGTAATAAACTATTAGTGAAAAATGAAGATTATGCTATAAAAGTCAATCAATTAGAAAAGACTTATTAATAATTAAAGTAAGAATTAAAAGAACAATAAGTTTAACATGAAAAGTAATAAGTATTTTTAGAAAGAGAAAAATAATAATTACAATCTCAAGTGAAATTGTTAAATATTTCTTTGTAAAATTTGTAGAGATTAAGTAAATCATAGGGTTCTGAGGATGAAACTAAAATTAATCAATCAGTTATGGATAAATAAATAAATGAATTAAATTCTAAATTACAAGAAAAAATTATTCAAAATAAAAGTCTTTAGTAATAAACAGAGTAATAAAATGTAGAGATTAGAAGTTTAAATTAACAAATATAATCTTTATAATAGATGTATTTACCTGTTTAAAATTAGATGGAGGAATTATAAGTTTTAATATAATAACAATAAAAATAAATTGAAAAATAAGCACAATAATAAACGACGTTTTCTTCAATATAGAAAATTAGTGATTAGGAGAAAGAAATATAGGAGAAATAAAAAATAATAGAAGAAATAAATTATAAAAAGAATTCATTAGAATAGTAATAATAGAATAACGTTAGAGATATGAATGATCTTCGATAAAAGATTACATAATACCAATTAATTAATGAACAATTAAATGAATAGATCGATTAATTAATAAATGATTAAGAATAAATTAAATTAGAACATGAATAAAAGATGATAGATTATTAAAATAGTGTAAGGAGATAGATATAAACATTTCATAATAATTCTGTTGATCTTTTAGATTAAGTTGATTAATTGAATAAATAAAATTAAGAGAGTAAACAATAAATAATAAGATTAAGCTAATAATTAAGAGAACGAGAATTTGAGATTTAAAGATAATAAAAAGATTTTTTATAATAATAAAATAATTAATAAGAGTTATAACTTTCATTAGCGAATGAAAATGAATAACTTAAAAATTAGTTACATTATTTAGAGATTGAGTTATAGAATGTAAAATTTAAAGATAATCAATCAGTTACAAATTTAACAGCTTCTTAAGAATTGAAATTCAAGAATTTATATGAAGCTTTATAAGAAAAAGAAAACAAAACTAATTAAATGAACAAAGAATTGTAACATTAATTAGTATTGTATGATAAATAAGCAAAAACATTGTAAAATAGAATCACTCATTTGGAAGATGAAATTAAATAATATTAAGAAAAGGAATCAATAAATTATGAATCAGCTGTTACTTTCCATTAACCAGAGGATATTTAATAATTGCATGAATAAAATATAAAGTTGACAAGTTAGGTTTAAATGTTTTCATCATAACATTTTCAATTAGAAAAACAAATAAATGAATATGATGAAAAAATTAAATACCTATAATATAAGTAAGAAACTTAAATTAAATAATTAACAGAAGAACATAAATAAAAACAATAAAAGATCAATGAATAATTATAAACATAATAAAAGGAGGTAAAAGACTTAATAAAAAAGAATGATTAATTAATTTTAAAATATTAAGATTAAATCTTGTAAAATGAAAAGCTTTAAAAGCAAAATTAATAATTATCATAATAAATATTCAATCAATAAAAAGATATTAATGTTTATAATTAATAAGCTCTTGAAAAGGTAGAATCTGCGAATCTCTTAAATTAATAATTACTAAAATAAATTAGTTAATTGAATAATCTCAGATAGTAAGATTAAGATGAGATTAGAAAATTATCATCATAAATAAAAGAATTGCAAGATTAATAAGCCAAATATTTAATTCAAATCAGATAATTATAAGATTCTTAAAATGCAAAATAAGAAAATTTAAATTCAGAAAAAAATGAAATTGTTAATTTAAAGAAAACCATAGATTAATTAATGATTGAAAATAAGAGATTAAAAGTTGATGAGAATAATGCTATAAATGATTAAACAAATTAATTTAGATTATAAATTAGATAGTTATCTTAATAAAATGAAACGTAAAAGTAGGAAATAATTATTTTGAAATAATAAATTACCTCAGAATAAATTAATAATTAAGAAGAAATATAAAATTATCGAAAACAAATTGAAAAGATATAAAATCAATTCAAATCATAAAAAAATGAAACAAATTTATCATAGTTTTAGAATCAAATAAAAGATTTGGAAGAACAAAATCGAAATTTATAAAGATAAATAAGCTTATTATAAAATGATGATTATAAATAAAAACAAAAATAAAAGAAACGAGCTCTTAAGTAAAAAATTATAGATTTACAGCAAGAATTATCAAATTCTTAAAGAGATTTTAGTAGAAGTGAAAAAGATAAATCAAATACTTTGGTTAAATTTTATGATAAGGAAATAGAGGAGAAATAAAGATTAATTAATTCATTAGAGGAATAATTTAAGATTTTATAAAAAGGATATGAAGATTAAGATTAAGAGATTAAATAATTAGAAGAAGAAAATAGTAAATTAAAATATTAGTCAGATAATTACTAAAATGAATTAGCAATTTTGAGAATAAATTAGAATCTATCATTAAATCCTAATATTACAATAAATAATTTAAATATTCAATAAGAAAATAAAATTCTTGAATTAAAAATTTAAAAATTAACTACATAATTAGATGAATTAAATTTAAAGCTTTAAGATTCTGAAAATGATTTAGCTGATATGATAGAAAACTTTAAATAAGAATAATCGGTAAAAATTTTAATTATTTTGATAGAAAAATAAAGTATTAGAGTAGAGTCTTAGAAATAGTAAATTACCATAGAGAGACATAGAAAATTAATATAAATAAATGATATTGAAAGAGTTTCCAAATTATGTATGATATTAATTCTACTATTGTAAGGCTGATAAAACTTTAGAGTAAATGATTAATTAATTAGTAATCAATGGAATTCCAAATAGATAATCTTAAAGAAATCAATAATTTATTGAACTTTAATAATAAAATTAAGAAATGTTAGAAGAGATTCAAATCTTAGTAGAGAAAATAAAATCATAGGAATTAGAGTATAATGAGCTTTAAGAACAACTTCAATAAACAACTAATTAAAATTCAGTTCGCAGTTTAAATCATAATCGTGGAATGAGCAATGATTTTGAGAAGGATAAAAAAATTATAGAATTGGAAAACAAATTAGTACTTTTGGCAAGTGAAAATTCTAGATTAAATCATATAAAAGTATAATTTATTGATAATAATCTTATAGAATCAATAGCAAAAGCAATTACAATCATAGCAACTTACTTAATAAGATTTACAAAATTATTGAAATATATAAATAAAATAATATAATTTGATATCTAAATCGAATATTATGTTAAACTTCATAGAGGCCTATAAAATATCTAGAAAGATAAGGATCTTTAAATATCATTATCAATATATAAAAGAATGAGATTAATTATAAAGCTAATCAAATTAAGCAAAAAATAGATTAAAGATCTTAGACAGAGATACCCCACCAAAATAGAAAATATTGATAATATCCAATACTTATTAGTTTGTTCTTTAACATCAAGTTAAAAAGAAATCAATTGAATTAATTATCTTAAGATGATGATGAAAAAAGAAAATTGAAAATATAAGATCTACAATAAGCATTTAAATTGCTATTATAAAAACATATAGATTTAGATAGAGAAATTTCAAAACAAATCTATAATCCAAAAGAGAATCTTCCTAATCTGATTTTAGTTTCAGCTAATCTAGCCATCAAATAATTATAAAAAATAATTTATGACTGGTAAAATCAATTAAAGAAACAAAATAATTTATAAATTGATAAAAACAATTAAGATATTTTAAATTTATAAGACAGATCAGCTAAATATCAGATAATTAAATTTAAATAAATTTGTGTAACAAAAAAATTTGATTCTCTTAAAAATTTTATTAATATATAATCTTTGATCTAAAATAAGAACAATCATAAAATAATTTGAAACTTTTAAAAAGAAAGCCAAGCTCTTTCATATAATTTAATCAATAAACAATTAGTTCACAAGGTTACTGAGTAAATATTAAGGTAGGCTCAAGAATAAATAAATTATCTAAAAATTATTATTAATTGAAGTTAAAATATAATAATGATATTAATAATTTAAAGAAGAATAGAAATTAATTTAATGATAAGCAGTAAGCTTATATAAAAATTTAAAAGTTATAAATTATTAAACGAAGGAAATTATTAGTAAGGTTTGAAAAATAGATTATTTAAATGAATTTATAATTTTAGAAAATATAAAAGGTGAATTAATCATTATAAGATTAATTTAAAAAAAGAATAAATTTAATATAATATGGAATAAAAATTAAATTAAATATAAATTAAAAATATTCTTAAAAGAACTTAATAATAATTACCAGAATAGTATAAGTAATTATCAAAAAATAAAAATGTTTAATTTTATTTGATCAAATGATTAAAAGACGCAATTTAATTTATTACATAATTCGATAAATTAAGAAAATCTATAACTTATGTATGAACCTAATTCAAAAGCAGATAAAATAAGATTATTAGGAAATTAAGTTCAGAATGTAAGTATTAAAAATATTAATAATTAAATTCTAATACCTAGACTATAGACTATAAACATCAAATTATTAATGAAATATTATAATTAATGAATAAGAAGTAAAAATAAGATAGTTGATTATATAAAAATAGGATTCAATAAGATAATATTTTATATTCTTTAAATTTTAGCTTGTTCCTTTTCCAACTCTATGAAATATAATCGAATCAGTAACTGCAAAATTAAAAAATATATTTAACTATTATATAATAAAAAAAATTCTTTCAGGTACTAATATTATTGTAATAGAGAATTCCACTCATGTATAATATTTGATATAGTCATTGAAAAG
>CAJJDN010000056.1:207246-291057 GCA_905182985.1 Paramecium sonneborni
TAATATAATAAAGATTCATTTTGATTATTTGAATAATTTCTAATTAAATCTATATAAGTGGATTTCTTTCTTGAATACTAATTAATATTTATTAAATAGCAATGAATCAATAAATTGAGACATATAAAATAAAAACTAACATCTAAAACAAATAAGAAAAAATTGCATCTAAAATAAAATTTCTCAAACTTGTTTTATGTGATAAAAAAACTATAAGGGCTTCTGCTTAAATGTGTAAGATTAATTTTTCAACAGCAAAAGCAATTCTAAATAAATTTAGAAGACTTGGTGTAATCCAGCAATCTTATTAAGGTAATTGATAGTAAATAGCAGTTAGATTAAGATGGTCAAATTGACTTACTTAGACAGATTGTTTAAATTTAAAAAGGGATTAAATGTGAGCAAATTTCAAAGACTAAGGAAAACAAGGAGAAGCTATACAACTAACTCTAACTTTTCATATAAAATATTCAAATCTAAAAGATTAATTCATAAATTCATGTTTAACAAGCTATGGATGTAAAGGCTCTTTAATAGGAGCTAAATTTGGAAAAATAAAAAGAATATAAGCTAGTTGAGTAAATTGTGGAATAGTAAATAATTTTTATGAAAAAAATATGTCAATGATTTTAAAAACACCATTTTATTTTATATTTAAAATATCTTCAATTTATTTCTAATTTTTTTTATGGTTCAAGTTAAAAATGGATTAGTAAGTTTTGGGTTCAAATAATTAAAAAAAAAAGTTAAATCTAAAATATAGAGTCATTTGAAATCCCTAATTACACTTTTATAGAATTTTGCTTGATCACAGTAATAAGGTAAGATAGAATTATGTAAGATAAAATTTAAAGTTATTTAAAAAAAATCCAATTTGTGGTTTTATTATATTTAACAGAAGATAACAAAATAAGTTATAAGGTAATCTTTTGTTTAATATATGGCCATTTTAGCTTTGGTTGAATTTTATAAATTTTGAATAAATAAAAATGAAAGTGATAAAAATAGTCTAGTCTATAAAATCATGCAATATGAAAGCATATTTTATGAATTATAAAATAGATTTATTTAAATGAAAGGCATTTTATGTTATTAATGATAGCATAATTTAAATTAATGATGGATTCAGTAGAATTATTAATAGATTGTTTATTAAAAAATATGATGATGAGACCATTATTAGAAATTATAGTCTAAGGTTGAAATCATAAATTTATGGAAAAACCTATCGACTTTTTATTTAATAACATATTAATTAAATTTTTATACAGCTTAATATTAAATATTTATTCGTTAAAAGAACATCATGAACAAATACTATATTGATAATGGTGAAAAACAATTTTAATAATCAAATAGAGAGGTCTTGAAAACATTAGACATAAATAATAGATCAGAGGCATCTTTAAAAACCTCAGTTGTTTCATTTGCATGTGATAGAGATAACAAATATGAGATTGAAGATTACAGAACTTAATTAGAAGAATAATTGGCAGAAAATATTGAATTGAAAAGAATGTTAATGGATGAGATTGAGAAAAATAAAAGGATATCTGATATCGATAAATCCTCTTAATTTTTAGAATAATAAGATAAATTTGCATAAATTCTTAATAAAAAGGATAATGAAATAATGAATTTGAATAAATTAATAAGACAATTAGAAATTGAAGTATATACTTATTATATTTCTAAAGAATAAATTATTACATAAAGACGATTAATTAGAATCTTCAAGAAGAATGGAAAAAGAAAAGTTATTGGAAAAAAGAATAACAGAATATGAATAAAAAATAAATTTAATTTTAGTAGAGAATTCAAAGTTGAATTAAGTATTTATAACCTTACAAATAGATTTTATAAGAAAGAATATCTTAAATAGAAAAGATGAAATATTCAGTGGATTAATTAGAAAGAGAAAAAGTATAGATAGCTGAAAAATATGAAATACTGATTGCAGAAGCAAATAACCTATCATCAAGAGAAAAATGTACAATCGAGAAATGTTTAAATGCATAAAAGTATTTAAATAATATTATAGTATTAGAAATGAATTTTAGAAATAATTAAATATTTTAAATACTTAAAATAATCAAATGACCAATATATTAAATTAATAGAAAAATTAGATTGAATAATTGGAATTATAATTAGAAGAGAATTAAGGGTAAATAGAGACGATAAAATAAGGTTATGAAGAGTAAATATAAGAAAAAGATAAGATAATTATGCAGAGAGAAAAAGAGAGTTAAGAATTAATGGTTAAATTTAATGAATTGGAAAAGAAATTAGTTTAATAAAATTAATAAATAACTATATTAGAGCAATAATTATAAACAAATAATGAATAAGTTGTAATAGAGGAAATGTAGAAGTATTTTGAAGAATAATATGATTTCAAAGAAAAAGAACTTGAAGGACAACATTAAAAAGAGATATAAAATTTGATGAATTAATTAAGTGAGAATCAAAATTTTATTGAAGAATTATAAAATCATTTAACTGAAATACATAAATAAATTACAAAATTTAAATAAGAAAAATAAAGTTTAAGATAATAAAATTAAGAATTATAATAATAAGTAAAATAATTAACTTAAGAAATATAATAAAAATAAGATCTTACATATTCTTAGGATTATATGTTACCTTAATTTAATATATCTTGTTAGAGTGCATTTACTGATTAATCTTTGTGTGAAGACAGAGAAAGACTTAGCAAATAAAGTCGATAATTAAATAAAAGCAAAGATACTATTTAATAAAATAAAGAAAATCATGAAAAAAGAGATATGAAATCAAATTAATGCATAAATTAATTAAAATAATAGTCTCAATAAAATGCATCTTATAAAGCATAATTCTAATAAAAAGTAAAAAAAAGTAATCCTCCAAATAAGGATACATATGCTCTCGATTCTTTTGGAAATAAAGATAGATCAATTTCATGTTTAGATATGATTAATAAAGGAATTAAATTTAGAGAATCTTCTGATGAAGAAGATTAATCACCTATAGCATAGTTTAAATAGTGGAAATAATAAATGACTGTTCGTTAATGATCAATTTTATTTACATTAATAAATTCTATTATCATTCATTAATTTACAATTATTATGATGATGCATCATGATTAATTAATGAAAGATCATATGGAATTTATATACTAAATTATTAAGTTTATTTTTAAGTTCTAAAATTACCTCAAGCATAGAATATTTATTTTTAAAATGTATTTCTATATGCTATTTCTTGAGATTGTGTATGGTTCTTCGCTATACTTAAGATCAAACGGAAGTGTAGAAACCCAAATCTTTAAAGGATGCACTTACTCTGGTTCAAGTTCTAATTATGTTTTATTTCAATGCATTTAGCATAATGTATTTGTTCCATAAGTAGAACTTACTCAAAATTAGGTAATATAATATTTTACAAAAAAGATAGGTATATATACTTTTGAAAGAATTGGAGAAACTTAGTTTAGCAATTACTTAATTTGTGACCTCATCACTGCTGATGGATAGTAGGTATTAGAAATAAGAAGAATTTTATCTCCTGAACACTTCGATTTTGTTAAGCAAGTGCATAATCTTATGTTTTATGAACTCACCTAAGTAGACTCGACGAATATGACGATTTCTCTATTAAAAAAATTAGAGGATAAATATCTGATAGAAATACATCAAATATTCCCTGGAAATGTAAATTATTTAAGCAGCATTCAATATCAATTTAATTCAGACGATAATTGCACGATTTTAGGA
This sequence comes from Paramecium sonneborni, assembly GCA_905182985.1. Classification (NCBI taxonomy): domain Eukaryota; phylum Ciliophora; class Oligohymenophorea; order Peniculida; family Parameciidae; genus Paramecium; species Paramecium sonneborni. Next base: position 211,011 of record CAJJDN010000056.1, read on the forward strand.
TTCTCACAATATTACAATAAAATTAGAAATTCTGTATTGCTAATCATTTTGAAGTCGAATAAGTTCTAGTTAATTGAATACTCTTTATTTGATTTGTAATTTAGAGATGTTTCTACATATAATTTATCTGAAAATAATATACCATTGAAATGGAAAATCTATAGATCAGGTTATATCATTATTACTTATCAGCAATTCTAAGTACTTTATGGCATAGGAGACATTTTATATGAAATTTAAGAAATATATAGATTTGATTCCCAACCACTTTAAATGCTCAAAGATTTTAATGGAATAGATTCTAATTATATATTGTAACAAAATAACAATGAAATAAAATTATTCATTATTGAAGAAATTCAGAACTTATACTAATAAAAAGTAGTTTCATAGATTTAGTAGTTTAATGCTTCATATTCAAATATTGCATTTCATAATGATAAAAATCAATTATTATTAATCTATGATAATTTTGAAATTAAATAATTTAATATTGATTATATTAAGATGAATATGTATTAACCCTATTTATTTAATATAGAAGAATTACCTTAAATAAATTTATAATCTATTCATTATTAATAGAAATTTAATTCAAATTTCTATTCTTAATTAAAATTAGATAAATAATATTAAGATTCTTTAATGCCTTGTAATATAATATATGAATCTTTGAATATTTCTTTAGTACCTTATAAATCTGAATGTATATTTGAAACCTTGTATAATCATTTTGTAAATGGTTGCAACACATTTAATAGTTGTTATTCATGTATGAAATAAACTGGATGCGAATGGATTAATCAATAATGTTAATCTGTATAGAATTATGAGAGTTTGAGTTTGAATTAAATTCAGGAGAGTTCTAAATGGTATGTTAATAAGATAATCAAGTGTGGTTATGAAATTGAGTTTAATTAGACATACTAAGGAAATATTTCTTAAGGAACAGTATTTACATTATTTTATGATGCTACCATTTTATAAGAATTTGATATGCTCTTTAGTTTATTAATAGAGAATTAAAGAAATAAGAATTTCATTCAACAATATATATGTTTAGGGTATGATTTTGAATAATTGTGTCATTAAATAATAATTAATGATTTTAAATCAAATTTAATATTTAAAAGTATATACTTTAGAGTAACTTTGGAATTTTTAGAAGATATCATAGTGAATGATCTCACGATTACATTTAAATAATAAGATCCATAATAAGAGTTTAATTATTGGCAATTATGGAAATTAATAAGTGGGTTAATTTTAGTCTTTATTCTTTTCGCAATAATCATCTATATAGCTAATAAGAGGATGAATTATTTAATATCTTTAACACTTCCAAATGTATAACAAAGTTTGGATAAGGACAGTCTATTCAAAACAATGGAGAATATGATAAAAGAAAAGGTGCTAACAAAGCAAAACTTTTCAAATTAGATTTTGAGATTTGATGATGATAAATGCCCTTTTTGTATTGAAAAATATGAAATGAAATAGGAAACAGTATAGATATTCTGTGGCCATACTTTTCATTTATTATGTTTTGAAGATTGGATTAGAATAAACACAAAATTAATAAGATGCCCAATATGCAATTAAACGTAATATATTATAATATATTTTAGAATTGAATATTTTTTAAAGAACAAAGAATAATTTAAAAAATCAATCAATATTTGATTATTTGTAACTATTTATATTATAACAATGAAATAACACAATTAAATCAATCGATTCTTCCTAAAAGTTATTCAAAGTCAACTGATTTTTAGATGAGTTAAGTACTTTAGTTATTATTAATTTTAATAAGTGTTCTTTTAATTTATATCTCTAAACCTGATAATTATGGGGAGAGAGTAATATTATTCTGTAATAAAACAAGAGTTCCAAATTTAGATTTTTTATCAGATAAAACAATTTTATCTCCAATTAATTTAAGTAGAGCATGTTCTCTACTCACACTTATATCAGCAATACTAATTTCAACTTCATGATTTCTACCAATTCTCAATTCTTTTTTGGTAGCAAAATTAATAATAAAAACTCCATTTCTGTCATTATTATGAGATGGATTATCATGTTATTTTTTTTATAGAAATTCCATCATAACAAATGGTTCTTTAGGCTTACTAAGTTCAATAAGATTAAAAGTTCTGCCATCTCTTTCAAAAACAGGAGGAAATTAATATTTACAAATTTCACATTCTAATGATTTCCAAATGAGTCTAGTACAATAAGCATTGCTATTAAAATGAGAACTTTATTAAATCCTAAAGAATAACTAAAATAAATAAATACCATTTTAATAAACATTTGATATGTATATATTTAGTACCTCCACAACATTTACATGGATCAATAAGTGGATTAGTATATGTTTCTCCAGTTGAGAGACATACTCTACATTATTTAGTATCCTCATTTTTATCTTCTACTGAACACATAGATAGATCATCGAGATTATCTTAATCAATTTAGGAATGTAATTAAATAGCTTAAATAATAAGTTTAACTCTTCCTAATTTGATTACATCTCCTACTTTTAGAATAATTCCTTCATAAGAACTATTATTTTAGATAGATCTAGTAACTAACCAAATTTTAGAAGATTTTGGCATTTCACAAACGAATTATCTATTAGTGTTAGTACGCAACTTCTAAAAATTAAAACTCATTTAAAAATCAGCATGTATAGTCTAATTTTCAGATAAGAGTTTATTATCTCCATCCTGTAGAATAATAATATGTATAATATTTTACTTCTTTTTAATATTCATCCATTAATTCTTTAGTTTACATACGTCTATTAAAACGTAAATTAAGTAATTAAAATCTATCGTTGTCAAATTCTAAATTTAAAAGAAGCGCTTAGTCATTATTCTCACTAAAATAATAATTATGATTCTAATTTATACTTATTTGTTGAATAAGATCCTTCATTAAATACAACTTTGTTAGCTTTACATGTTAAATAGCTATTTCCATTAATTGATATTTATTGACAATTTATGAATGCATTGTTTTCGTAATCATAAAGACTATATGTCTCCTTTTACCAGGTTTTTACATCTAACACCAATAATGGTTATTATTCCTGCATTATTGGCATATCTTCAACTGTTGGATTATTTACTACTATCTCTATCTACTCTGCTTCATGATTCAAACAATTTTGACAGTTCCCCATATTATTATTATTATATAATATGTAAAATTACAATGTTGATTATAACACTCAACCATTCTTTAATTAATTACCTAAGGCTATTACACTTACTGATCATAGTTTCAGTCTAGAAAATGATATGCTTCTTGGATGGATACCAAAATTTGATTATTCTAAATCACTTACACTCAATTTTAACAATCACTTAAATGATTCCATCATTAATCAATCCTTATTTAATAATCAATTACTCTATCTCGGATTTAGACCATAAGATACTGGATAATTACATAAATAATATTCTAATGATTCTACATATCCATTCAAATAAATTAAAATACTCGCAAGAAAAAATCAATTACCATTTCTTGGAATGAATCCTAATCTATAAAGCAGAATTCAATTTAATTCGACTTTTGAAAGTGGTAACCTAGATCTTGTACTCAAGATTTCTAATTATTAATATGATCTATATATGAGAGTTGATTCAAATACTAAAAGTCATACCTCATGGTACAACTTTCAAATCACAGGGATGAAATATAATGAAGTCATACAATTAAATATTTGTAACTTTCGTAAATCTCGTACCTTATATGAACGAGGAATGAAACCATATATTTGGAGATCAACTCATCCAGAATGGTTATAAGGAGGCGAGTAAATAAAATACAAAACTCATTATCATTAACATTATAATTCTTTGTCATTTTCATTAACTTGTTATGGAGATAATGAAGTTATTAAAATCGCATATTGTGTTCCATATACATATACATAAATGCTTGAATTTTGTTAGAACATGTAAAACAATTGTAATCATGTTGAGAAAACAGTATTTTGTGAATCTTTAAGTGGAATACAATTACCACTTTATACATTTAGCAATGGAGATTGTTAAAATAAAAAATGTATGATAATTTAAGCTCGAATTCATCCAGGTGAATCGAATGGTTCTTGGGTAATGTAAGGATTATTAGAATTCTTATCTAGTCAATAAGGATTGAATCTGATTTCGAAGTATTAATTATAAATAATGATATAGATGTGTAATAAAGGTTGTACCTATGATGAATCCTGATGGTGTAATATTAGGAAATTATAGAACAGGTTTAGCGGGTAAAGATTTGAATAGGAAATTTAAGTTAACAGATCATTTATTATTTCCTACAGTGACAGCAATGAAAAAATTAGTGAAAGAATAATATAATATATATGGAAATAATTTGATTGGATTCATAGATTTGCATGGTCATTCTGGTAAGAATAACAAATATATAAGTAAAAAAGAATGTATTTCTTTATGGTCCAGAATATTCGTTATGGAATTATAATTACTATAAGTGTAGAATTTTAGGTAAATTACTTGGATAGAAGACTGATATGTTTCGATATTATTCTTCAATATTTAGAATAAGTGAATAAAAGAAATCAACAGCAAGAGGTGTATTTATAGATTTATATGATATTGTAAATTGTTTTACAATAGAATCATCAAATGGCAGTTATTACAATTCAACATAGACATTTGAATTTACATGTAAACATTGGATTTAAATGGGATGGATTATAGGAGAAGCTTTAATTGATTTAGTTGAAATGTAAAGTGAAATGGATCTAATTTATAATCAAAAAAATGATGAAACTAAAAGATCTAATAGATAAATGAAGAATTAAATGTTTAATAAAAAAAGAAGTTTTACAGGTCATTAAGAAGATTAATGGCAATAATATTTTTAAAATACAAAATTTGCTAATCTTTTTGATGAAATAAAATAAGATGCTGGTAAAATGAATTAATCAATATCAGAAGAAGGAGAATCAGATTCATCTGATGATGATGGAAGTGAAACATATTTGTAAGACATTAAATAATAATTATTAATGGATGGAGGACTTTCGAAATCTAAGTTATAAGATAAGCCAATCATTTCTATTATGTAACCTACATAAAAATCTAAATTAGAATAAAGATTTAGTCCTAGATTATAGTCATAACAATCTTCTTAATAATCAATTATGTTAAGCATACAAAAAAGTGAAAAGAAATTTAATAATCCTTCTAGATCTATTTAAAACTCTATTATTAAAAAAGTTTCATCTAATTCTTAATCTCAAAAATCAACTAAAATTACTAATCATATTTCTAACTATGTCTCAGGTTAAAATTCAGCTACTCTTTTATTTCAAGAAGATTATAATCCTATATAATTTCAACCATTCTAATAATTAATGTAATCTACATTTTAAAGACCCTCCACTCCCCATTTAGAAGTTACAGAAGAAGATATAAAATCTCATGTTTAAAATTTTAATGCATCTAATTATAATGCATTTAAATAACATACTAGATTAAGAAGCAATATTACTATTAATAAGTAAATCAAGGATTAAAAAAAATTATAATCTAAATCTCATTTGAATACACCTCCATTATTATAGTAAATGGGAATCAATATCAAAAATAAAGTAAATACTTAATCAAATTTGGAACAACTTGGATTAAAAGTTAAACAATAAAATTTCTTAGCTCCCAAAAAATCAGAAGAACCTGTATTATAAGCAGATTTAACTAAAAACATAAATAGTTTCTTAGAAACTTAAAAATCAACGAGACCTCCTAAACCTAATGTACCTCCATCATTTTACTCAGTTAAAAGACATATGATGCTTAGACTCAAAAATTGATTAATTTATTATTCATTTTTTTATTAAATATTTTACTTTTTATAGGTAATATTTATTATATATAAAAATTAACTGATACATGTACCATTATTAAAAAGAAAACAGAAGACCAAATTAATTAGAAATTAATAGTAAAACCCCTAGCAGATTATAAACTACTCGACTTTTGAGAGTTCATTCACCTAGTACATCCTAAAGTCCATTTAGAAATATCAATAATAAAATAAATTTTGTTATGCCTTCTACAACTATGCCAAAGTCACCAACTTCATAAATAACGTATTTTAAAAGAAAGAAAAGTAAATAAGATGATCTACTTGATGAAACTATAAGTAAACTTAGTTTTTTAGAATAAAAAATTGCTAATATAATGGAAAAAAATGTCTAATTAAGATCTCAACTGAAAAAAACAGAAACAGATTCAGTAGAATCAATTTCATACTACTTAAGCGGGCCAACAAAATCTAATAAGTAATCAAATTGTATTAGTTAACATACATTGCAATCTTATGTAAGCTCTGTTAAAAATACAATTCAGACTACACATTCTCCTATTAATAGTTCAAGAATTCAATATAAGATGAATAATCATCATAGAACTTCAAGTAAAACTCCATCTATTGGAAAATTCAAGAAATCAAACATAACAATTAGAGAAGATATTTAGAATGGAAGAGGAAGAAAAGTATATGAAAATGGTTTTGTTTATGAGGGTGACTGGCTAAATGGGATGAGGCATGGTAATGGAACTTTAAAAGATTTTAATTTGGATATTGTTTATTAGGGTTAATGGTTAAATGATTAATTTTCAGGTAGAGGAAGGTTTGTTAACTCGGATTATTAAGAAGATTCATACAAATTATTAAATTTTAAATAGTTTAAATTAGTTTAACATTAATTTACTTCCTATGAAGGAGAATTTCGAAATGGATAATTTCATGGTCAAGGTGTAATGATTTTTAACTGTGGAGGAGAAGAATTAAAGTTTGTAGGAGGATTTGCTTAGGATGGATTTCATGGAGTAGGTACGTTGTATTAAGAGGAGAAAGTAATACTATAAGGGAAATGGATTTATGGATGTTTCGTTTGAATTATTATATTATTTAATGAACTTGATACCTGAAACAGATAAAATAGATATGGCATATTTAAAGTCTGAACGAATCGGGAAAGTGATTACAAAAGGTTTGGCAGAGTTGTATCGAGTGAAACCAGAATTCCCAATAGAGTATTTTGCAAAGTGGTTATTGAATCATAATCGAACAGAGGGAAATAGAGGTTCAATGCAAGAGCATTTGAGTAATAAGGAAGCATTAATGTAATGAATAGAAATACTTTAGAGAGTAATAGAAGAAAGAATAAGAAGTTTAAGAGGAGAGAGATAGAAGAGAGAAACAGTTACAAGATGAAGAGAATCTAAGAGAAATGGAATTTTAAAATGTAATAAAAACTCATGAATTTCATTAAAAATTATTAGTGAAAGATTTTTGTAATCATCTTTAAAGAAAGGGTCTTACAGGAGTATATGTAGGATATGTTGATTTTCCAAATAAATAAATAAATGAAAATGATGACGATGAAAATGCACATCTTGATACAGAATAACCAAAATTAATAAAATATATTGGTGCTAATGATGATCATAATTTTATGATAGGTCAAACACTTCCATTAAATGATATAGGAGTAACAGGTGAAGTATTTAAAGATATTCCACCTCCAGAAGAAGGTCAATTACCATAATCACCTATAATTTATATACCAGATGTTACTAAAGAATAAAAGCTTGTTTATTTTAAATGGAAAAAATTAGGTGCTTTCTTAGCTATTCCACTTATTTATTAATCTTGTTTATTCCCTGCTTCATTAGATGCTGGAATTGAAGAAAGATTGAGATTTAAAAAAGCAGACGTAGAAAAGAAATTAGAAAAAGAAAATAAAATTAATGAATTTAATGCAAGAATTAAAGAAGCTACTGATACAGAATAAGATCCAACTCCAATCTAAGAAGAATTTGATTAATATTTAGCCAATTGGCAAGATGAAAGTGAAGCACCTTTTCAATCTTAAAAAAGATAATTTGTTATTTGTTTTGATACTCTAGGGAAAGATGTTGGAATAAGTGAAAAAGATAGAAAATATTTTGAAGATTATATTAATTTATTTGCATAAAGTTGGAATCAAATGGAATGCAAATTATTATCAGATGATATTGATCATATGATTACTTATTAAGAATAAGGTCTTAAAGATAGATCAGAAGCATTAACTATTTAAGAAGAATAAGCTGTTGAATCATAATAATCATAATATGATGATTTAAAAGAAAAAGAAAAAGAACATTAATTTGCATTATTATCCATTAGAGCTAATACTGTTGCTTAATAAATCTAATAATTATAATAAGAATTGTTTTCATTAAAATAAGTTAGAGTTCTTAAATATCCTGGATTACTCTTAGCATTGATGCTGTTTCTAAATTATAATAAAGAAAATTTATTAGAAAAAGGAACTAATCAATTAGATTGGAATGGTGTTAAACATTATATATGTGAGGACTTAATTTAAAAAATACTTGATTATGAATACAAAGGAGCTAAAACTGAAGAAGTTCCAAAACATGCTAAATTAAATAGAATATAAAAAAGAATTGCAAAAGTCACTGTTGAATAAGTTGAAGAATATAATGTTTGCTATGCTAAAATCTTAAAGTGGATGCAATATATCATCAAATTAAGAAATTTAGATGTTGAAATAAGAAGAGAAAAAATTGCTAATCTCAGAAAATTGATACAAGAAACAACTGAATAAGTTGCTAAAATTAAAGAAGTAATTCATTTAATCATTTGATTCTTAGGAAAAAGAATTAAAATTTGAAGAATATAAGAGTTCTATCTAATAATAAGAAGATTAAGAACCACCTAATAGAGAAGAATGGGAGCTTAAGTATGATGAAGAACATCCCTTACCAAAAATCCCAGAAAATGTACCAGATGATGTTGATAATGATTTTGATGAAGAATGATTAAGAATAAATTTCATTTATTACATTATTTGTATCTTAATATCTTGTGTTAATTATTATAATATATATTTATTAATTTTATTATCTGATTAAAAAAAAATATAAATTAGTCACCAATTCAAATTTATCATATTATTGGTATTTTATTAAGGTAGATGAATGTAATTTGTATCAATGAAAAATGAACATTAAGCTTATTTCTCATTCTACTCTTCCTCTTACTGTTATTGTTACCAATATTTAATATTTAAATTAATTTAATCTAAACAAGTATTTTTGAAATTATCACTATTATAAAATTTAAATATACTGGCTTTAAATATTCAGAAAAAGCATCAAAAATACTTATAATTATTGATTTAATTAGCATTTCAAATCTTTATCGCATCAATTATAACTAAAGTCAAATGTGGTATTATTTTAGTAAACCATAGAGATTCAAAAAGAAAAAAATTGCTACCAAAACAGCTTCCCATTTAGTTATAAAATTTACATTAGTTTGTTTTACTAAATAACTCTTGAAATTTAGCTAACAGTCTATCTTATTGTTTTAATTGTAAATCATAAATGTTTTAAGGCATATAATTATTATTAATATTTTTAATCACCAATATATCTTTATTGCATAATCAACTTAATTATTATATTATATTTCACTTGTCACTTAATTTACTTAATCTATTGAAATCAATATAATCAAGACAGCATTCAATTTATTCAATTCTTAAGGATTTATAATAACTTAAGATTTATTTTCAAAAAAACCCTCTTGTCTTATTTGAATAGAGGAGAATAAAAGAAATATATATGAAAAACCAATTTGATATTTCTCAAATTCTATTTTAATTAGATCTAAATTATTTATAAAATTAGTATAATTCTTATACAATATATTTATCTCTTTTTTTTCGCAATATGGCTATTAATTTGAAAACTTTGGTTTTTAGTATGTAAAATATAAGTATTTTTTTTTGTAGATATTTGATTAGTTGTTGTCAGTTTGTGCGAGTGGTTATGGAGGCTGATTAGAAATCCGCTGGGTTTACCCGCACACAAATCCTGTAACTGACGAAATTTTTATTTTTTTTGTATAATGATATACAATAATTCATTTTTCTTCTCCTTTTCTTACACTTTCTACATAAATCTTTCTCATTTTTTCAAATAATTCTCTCTCTCTATTCTTAAACTATTCAAATTAAATTTACCCTCACACAAATATTTACTATTTTTAGCACCATTACTTAAGGCAAGGTAAAGAATGAATTAATTTATTTTCAAAAAATAGAGGATTATGTCTTTAACATTATTGGTAATACATAAATTCATTTAAGCATGAATCTTATAAATAATAAGGCACTTTATATGAGTCAAGTATATACTCAGGTTATTTACTCATATTAATTTTAATTATATTTTAAATTCTAAAACTCAAACCCCATCATTAGCCCAAGTTTATTATTATTTTTGTTTCTATAAATATTAAATATTCTTAATATTAGTTCACTTTAGACTAAGACAAGATTAAATTTATAAATTATTATGTTATATGCGATAAGATCAGCAATTATCTTTATAATTGAGTTTAACTTTACAAACAGTAAATAATAATTTTAAAAATGACATAATATATATTTTTTCATATGTTAAAATTTATTACACTTACAATAGAACTTACATAATAATAAATTAAACTTAGCATTATTATTTATCAAACTTTTTAATATGAATTAATCATTAAAAAGCTGATATAATATACAATTATTAATCATTTCGAGAGAGCTACATATACTATATTGGATCTCTATTGTTTTAAATAACTGAAATCACGTTTATAAGTTATACGTTCATCATTAAAGATGTTGTTCATACTTTTAAGTTTTCGAGATAGACCTAGTTTATGTTATTACTCTCTTAATAAAGGATTGAAAAATTTTGGTTATAAAGTTCTTCCCTATTTGATTGGTGGTTCTATTGGATTCTAAAATAATGTTGATCTTATTGATATTCGAGAATCCATAGGTCTTTATTATTTTATTTGCTGTCTTTGTTATGTTTTTATTGGCTATTGTTTTATTTAAATATCTTGAATTTGTTATATAATTTCTTTCTTTGGTTCAATGAAATCGTCAACTTTTGGCATGGAGGATGTTCTAAATCGCATTTTAGATTTTGGGGAAATCTTTGTTTAAATACTAGGTATTTCAACACTCTAATTCTTAATAACTAAATTCTCAGTAAGAGATAGAAAATGATCCAAAGATTAATCTTCATCAACATCCCAACCCTTATTCATTATTTATAAAATTGTGTTTACAATAATAATTTGTTTATATTTAATTATTCAATTCTAATTAGAAAAAATTTCAATTTTATCTATTCATGAATAATAAAAAAATTCATAATTTATCATCAAGATTTTATACTTTCTTTTCTTTAAACTTTATCCTTAAGTTAAATCATACTTGAAATGTTCAAAATAATAATTAAAATTAAAATTGTTCATGATTTTTTTGAAATGCGATATAATATGTCATAAAAACAGATAGGAAAGATCTAAAAAAATTATTCTATCAAAAGAATTGAATTAAAAAAAAAATATATAGAATTCCATAACTTGATTTCTCAATAAAATTATAATAGTTTTTTTTAAAAAAAGAGATCTAAGATTTCAATAAAAAGCTAAATAAAAGTTTTGCTATCTCTATATTTACAAATCCATTTCAATATTAGAATATTAAGTAGGGATTTTCTAAATTTATGAAACATAAAAGTGAAAATTAAATTTTCCAATAACTTGAATTATAAGGACGAAAATAGTTTAGTTATACTAAAAATAGTTAACTAAATTTCTATGAATTAATTTTCTATCAACAGTTAAGAAACATAAATAAAACTTACAGAATTCAATTTTTTTCTCAAGATAAAAATTGACAATTTAAATAGATTTTAAATACGAATTTCAAAACAATTGTTTCAATAAAATAAATTTTTATTCTTTGTTAGATTAAAATATTTTTTAATAAGTCATAAATATTAGAAACCAATAATGAATTCTAATTGGAGGCTTAAATATTTTCATGAAAAATAAGATTTATAAAAACAATGATAATAAAAATTAGCTTATTGAGATTTATTTTTTATGATAAAATTTATCTTTTATACATACAATTTATTTGATTATCAGTCATCTTAAAATTATCTAAAAATATTTTTGAAATCATTGTTAGTTTAATGACAGGATTTTTTTATTTCTTAAAAGATTACCATTAATTCTTAATTAGTAATATTTTTATGAATTGAATATATAATGGTCTTACAAAATTAAAGCGAACTCTTTAGCTGTATTTCTTCTTTTTCAAGAATTGGCTCATGAAAATTTATAACTATTACACCTGAAATGTCTTTAAAATATTTTAGACAATGCTTTATTTAGGATTTCATTAAATCAAATCTTTAATATTAAACAACTAAGACTATATTATCTATTTAATTTTCACAAAAATAAGAATTATAATTCTTAAAAGTCTCATTACTTATATCATGATCTTGTTCATCTTAAAAGGCAGGTGAATCAATAATTGTAATATTATGATCAGTAATAAAAAATTCTTGAAACTTTGTTGTGCTCTTATCAATGGGTTTTTGGATTAATCCTTATAATGTACTAAAAATCCATGTTTTACCGGCTCCTGGAAGCCCAAATAACAATATTTTCTGATGTTTAAAGAAAGTATTATTAGGTTGTATCAATTAACCAATATTTTTCTTATTGTTATTAATTTTATTTATTAGATTTTGCTCTAAACTTATAATTTTATCTTTTAAATAAATAATAATCTCAGAATTTTATTTATCCCTATCCATTAATTACAATAATTATTATTCTACTTAACTAATTTATAATTTATAATTTGTATTCTTTTTTTCAACATTTTCGATTTCATTTTTTAAATTTTATTGAACAACTTTTTATTCATTAAAATTTTAAATACATAACATATATTTTTGTTCTAATTCATCATTTAATCGAGTTTAATTTTATATTTAATTTTTAAATTACTAATTGAGATTAACTAAAGTTTCACATTAAATTTATAAATCCTTAATTTTTTATTAAACTATTTAATGATCTTCTTTTAATTCAATATTTTAAATAATTTTTTATATTTCAAACTTAACTTATTTAGCAGACCATCTTTTATCTTTAGATGAATCAAGCATAGAACGAATTAATTCTTGAATAATTTCATCACAATTTTTGATAGATTCAATTTATTAGTTAATATATTATTGATCTAAAATTTACTTCTTCTTTACAATTAAATCATGATTTGTAAGCATTTAATAAAATATGAGACCAAGAGACCAAACATCAACCTTTTCATTGTATTAAACTTTTTATGAGAAATATTCTGGAGCTTAATAATTTAGAGTTCCAGCATTCTCCGTTAAAAATTATATTCTATCATCTATTTAATCTATCTAACCAGTATCTATTAATTTTAAAACTATTTTGTCACTTTATTTAAAAAATAGAATGTTATCTGGTTTTAAATCTCTATGAATTAATTTCCTAGCATGAAGTTCACAGATACCATTTACAATTTATTCAAATAATTTAAGTTTTTATAATAACTTTAATTATTTGTAATCCTAACTTAATAATAAACCCGTTAAAGTTCCATCTCCTTTTTCCATCACAATATATGCTTTCCTATCAAAATCAATTATTTTAGCAAAATTTTTAGGCGGCTTAGATTTTAAGTTTTCTAAAATCAATAACTCCTTTGCTTAAAGTGATGATTTTTTTAGAACTACTATTTCATTTTATGATTTTGCAGTGTATAATTAACCTTCTTAACCTTAACTAATTAAATGAACATCTGTGTATTCAATCTAATTTATCACGACTTACATCTGCTTTCAGGCTTTTCTAATTCTATTAAGAAAAATAATATTAGTTATAAAAAAAAAATAAGTTGTCCTAACTAAAGTATCAATTTAATAGATATATATCCTCTTCCGTTAAATAGTAGTTATTTTATATTCATAATAAGAAACAGAATTTAATGATCTGAACTATTTCTAATATTTAATAAAATTATTAGACATTTTTTAAAGTCATTATGGAATATTTATTAAGAACATAAACAAAATCAAATCACTAAATCATAAATATTATGAGCAATATTTTTATTTATCTTATTAAGTTTCTTTCTTTTATTCTAGTAAATTTGGAACAAAAAGTAAAGTTGTAGCAACTAAATATAAGCCTAACAAACTGCATGATCTTTGAAATGAAAAGAATTCAGCCATCATTCCTGAGAATATAGGACCTAAGCATTCTCCAGTTGATATAACAGCATTAAACAATCCTGATGCTAATGATATACATTTTTAATGATCTGGTTTTTAAAATTTCTATTCCAATTTTTCAGTAATATATGGTAAAATTAATATATAAGGAGGAGCTGAAAACAATCCAAAATTAAATTAAGCGCTAACTGTGATATAAATTCTTGGATCAATATGAAAAATAGGATCTGGACCCATAAAAAACTATGAAATTGTGACTAACATTATTCCAAAAAATATAGCTCTTTTTTTATTAAATGACATTTTAGATATTATCAATGCTCCAATACTATATGCTAATGGTGCTGCTGATATATAATATCCTAAATTTTCTGGTGTAACATTAAATTATTCTTCAAAATAGAGAGAATATATTGGAGAGTAAAATGTAAAAGTAATACATAAAGCCAACATTACTAATAATGATGAAACTACTGGGAATAATTTAATTATACTAGTATAACCAATAGAAGTTTCAATTTAATCGTTTTCAAATATAGACTCAGGTACATAATTTATGTTGTATTCTTCTTCTTTTAAAATTGATTCAGTTTGAGAAACAACAATTGTATTCTTTTGAATTTTACCAATGTTTAATTTTAAAATTATGGCTATGATTGCAGAACAGCAAGCAAAAAGTATAAATGGAAATGAAAATCCACCTAATGTGTATAAAATTGAACCAATTACTGGTCCACAAAGAAATCCAAAAGAAGAAAAAAATTCAGCAATAGCCATTTTTTAATCAACTGAATTTGGATATTTTTATGGTATTGCTGCATAAAGTGGTGTCAAAAAAGTTTAAGTTCCCTATATAGTTAAAAATAATAATTTACAAATCCACTAATAAATCTTCCCAATAATGAAATGATAATAAATAATGTTCTATTTGAAGTGAGAGTTAATAATGGATAACAAAACATTCCTATCGATTGTATAAGCATACCTAATGATAAAAGATTAGTTTGATTGTTCTTTGTATAGTTAAGTAATATTTACATTATTTAGAATTTTTCCAACAATTAATGAAGATAATATACCTCCAATTGGATTAATTGCAAAAATGAGTCCTAATAATGATCCTGTTACCTAAAATTTTTCAGCATAAGTAGGATAAAATGGAGCTATTAATGATAAACCAAGGCAACAGATTAAATTTCCGATATTCAATAAAGCAAATTCAGAAAGCAATTTCATTTTAATTATACCTTTAGTAAAAATTAATTATAATAAAATGAAAATAAATTATGGAAAAGAGAATATTATATATTCTTTAAAAAATTTCGTTTTTAAATTGTTCAATCCTAATTAAAGAATATATCCATACTTGTTGTTTTGAATACTTGAAATTAAAAATCAATTTTAGATGAATATAATATATAAATAAATAAGTTTTCATTCTAAGTTTGCTTATATTTATTTCAAGGTCGTTAGAATCTAATTGATATTAGGTCTTTTAAGAGAATCTTATTACCAACAACATCTTATTAAAGTCGCAATATTTGAATTAAGAGATTCAGGTATTTTTGGTCTTGATTATTATTCCTTAACTAGTTGAACAATATCTTTTTGAGGTATGTTCTATTTTAAATTAGATAATTACATAAAATGGTATTGTTTCAGTAAATAATTGATAGAGTATCATTCCATATGAATAAATATCTGATTCTTTTATGGCTGATTGAGAAACTACATTTCCTTTATCATTCAAACATTCAGGTGCTGTAAATCCATTCTTATTAGAATATCCATTTACTAAACTAGCATATTTTTTAATAGCTCTTAGTCCATAATCTACAATTTTAATTTTGAATTTAGTAGAAAATAAAACATTATTAGAATTTAGATGTCCATGAATAATATTTTAATCATGTAAATTCTAAATTGCTTTAATTAAATCTGTAGCTATATTAAGTCTCATCAATATTTATTTATTTGTATAAGAAATTGTGATATCTTAGAATTGTACATTATTACCAGTGCTAGTATTTTAATGAATAAAATTATTTAAATTTGAATTCGAGTAGAATTTTGATAAAAGGTACATATTACATTCACTAAAATCAAACCAAAGGATTTTATAACCTTTTTTGATTTAATTAATTTAAGCTATTTCTTGTTTTGTTTCATCTATTAAAAATGAACTCAATTCTTTAAATTAAATAACTCTAATTGTGTATTTTTTAGTATTGTTTTTTATTGTAGCAATTTTTATTTCACCTAAGCCATTATTTTTCCTAAATAATTATTATTATCGCTCTTTAATTTGTAAGTCACTTAATTATAATCCATTAAAGACAGAAATATCTCTAAAATTATTTTAAAGAGAGATTTTCCCTTGTTCTATTTATGAAACATTTGATTCCCCTGATAAATTTTCCACACTAAAAAGTTAATTAATTTTAGAGTAATCAACTAATAATGCTCTTAAAAAACTATTAGACATTGCCATCAAAACAGGAATAATTTAAACAATAATAATATCTCCAACTATAAACAAAATTAATAATAATTATTCAATAAAAGTTACTTTTAATTTTCCACTCATCAATGCTATTAAATCATCATTATAAATAACAACAACTACATTAACAACTAATTAAGGAATTCTTAACAAAATCCAAATCCATAACAGTTATTGTATTTTATTATTACTTCTTTCATAACGATTAGAAACAAAAGGTGATCCAGAAAATTTAATATTTAAGTACAAAACCATAGTTACTACAATTATCGGTACAGAAGCATTAACAGCTATATCACAAAACATTATAGCTTTAGGTGATAGTTCTTAAGCCAAAAATTACCAAATAACAATTCCTTAACCAATTATATATAAATATAATATTATACGAACTTTTGAATTTGCTTGCTCAGGATTCCAGTTTCTTTTACCTAATTTTAATAAATTTTTATACCAACTGAAATACTTCCAGTTCTTATTCTACCATGATGCATCATTATCAAGAATTGCCAAAATAATGAAAAATAAATCACAAAAAAAATTGCATCTGGAACATAAATTGTTTGAAAAAAAATTATTCGGAATGACTCTGATTATGAGTTCTCATCTTTTTCTTGCTTTATTGCTGTGATGACCTTTTAAATAAGTTCTAAATACTTCATATAAATATAAAAGCTAATATGTTGCTTAGTCACAACAAATTGCTAAAATAAACAAATAAAAGATCTTTGGAAAAAATTACCGACATTTCCAAGCTTTCCAAAGACAAATTATACTATATAATGCCAGCAAAATAAATATTAATCCTAATAGTAGATATGCGATGCTGAGTAAATAAGCGGATTCTTAAATAGTGTCCTCCATTTATAATTTAATTAATTATAAACTTCAATTTTATAATAACAGAATATTTATCTTAAAATTCTGAAATAGTCACGCAATTTTAGACAATATAGATTCTTTTATATTAAAAATTAAAGCATTTGATGAATAATTAAGAAAATAACATTTTAAAGTTTTTCCAAATTTAAAGCCTTTCTGAGGCTGTTTTCCTATTATCATCTACATTATTAAAACTATTAAAACCTATAATGATAATTATTTTAAGAACTAATGTATTTCCAATGACATTAAATTTGAGAGAAATTTATTGATGATTGTTTATGATTAATATGATTTTAAGTATTTAAAAAACTCATAAATATCATTAATTTTAATGATTTAAAGGATAAATAATTTCTATTTTTTATATAAAGCTTGTTATTGTAGTTTAAAATTTTTGTAATTTAGTTTTTTAAAATGGTTTGAAATTCTAATATTTTATGTGATCTCAGGTTCAAGCAAGATATCAAATTATGTTTAAATTTAAGTGAAATTTATAAAATATAAATAAATTTAATAAATGAAAGCAATAGAGAGGATCTAAAATAAGTAGAAAATTCTAATTGTAAAATAAATTAGTAAACTTATTTAATTAATTTGATATTATATTAAATGAAAAAAAAATACTTAATTTGATTTGAAATATATAATATTGATATGGATTGATAGAATCTATGTTGACATAAAATAGGAAATAAAAATTAGATTAGATAGTTATTAAGAAATGAAATAAAATGAAAAATAGCCAAAAGAAGTATATAATAGATGATAATAGAAATATGAAGTAAATGAGATGCGATAGGAAAATATATCGCATCTATAGATATGGTTTGATATATATTAATATATATAGATATATGGAAAGAGTCATTTTTTAACCTAAAGATTAAGTTCTTTCCAAATTTTGCATGTGTTATCTTTAGATCCGGTGATAATGATATCTCCTTCATAATTAAATGCACAACTAAATATTTCATCAGTATGACCTTATAAGACTTGAAGACACTCTCCAGTTTCTGAGCTGATAGGATTAAATATAAAGATTACAAAATTCTAGAAGTATTATCTGCACTGGCAGTGATAATTTTATTTCCAGATGGATTAAATGCAACTTTAGAGATTTCTCCTTTATGTCCTAAGAGTTAAGCAATACATTATCCAGAATGGACATTGTAGAGTCTGCCAGTTGCATCAGCAGAGACAGTTACTAATCTAGTTCCTTAGGATAATAAATAAATAATAGAAACCTGTAGAATTGAAGCAGATATCTTGAACTTCATCTTGATGTCCTCTAAGTGTTTCGATACATTTTCCAGTTTTAATATCCCATATTTTACAAGTTCTAAATATGAAATATAAAGGATTACTTATCTATAGATCCAGTAGCGCAGTAATCTCCTGTAAATTCAAACTAAGTACTAGAGATTTCACCTGTATGTTCATCTAAAATATGAATACATTCTCCTGATCTTACATCCCAAATCTAGATTTATTAAAGAATATTTACCATAGCAGTTTTATCAAAGGAACCTGTAAGTAGTTTATCACCATCAGAATTAAAATGCAAACTAACAATTTCACCTTCATGTCCATCTAATCTGGCTACTTATTTGCCTGATTCAACATCCCATAATCTTGCAGTTTTATCCATTGATCCTGTAGCTACAAGTAGGGAATGAGGATCAAATGAAATGCATACAATTTCATATTGATGACCTACAAGAGTTTAAAGACACTTTCCTGAAGTAGCATCCCAAATTTTAGCAGTTTTATCAAATGAACCTGTGACTACACGATCTCTATAATGATTGATGATTGTAACATACCCAAAAGGATTATTGAATGCAATACAATATACCACATTTTTGTGGCCTTCCAAGGAGACTAATTATTCTCCTGTGAAAGTGTCCCATACTTTACAAGTTCTATCATAACTACCTGTAATGAATCTACATAGTGGAATCAATACTTATCACCATTTTTATTAAATGCGCAATTTGTTAATGGCAACATATGTGCTTTCAGTGTCTTAAACAACTCAAATGATTGTTCCTTTTTTGATTCTATCTTCTCAATTAGTTCTATATTAATTGTGTTTATACTGCGAATTAATGCTGCTAGTTATGGCTTTCTGTTTTCTGATATGATAGGTTCCTCCATCACAATTTCATCAACCAATTAATCTACATCAGTGCTATTCATATATATTAATCATTACTCATTGCTAAGATTTAACAAATCTATAGATTTAGTCTCCTATTCTCCGTTGCTTCGAATATATTCTAAAATTATCCCAGGAGGATAATATCTCAACAAAAACCTCTTCAGCTTCATATTTAAATTTAATTATANCAACTTTAGAGATTTCTCCTTTATGTCCTAAGAGTTAAGCAATACATTATCCAGAATGGACATTGTAGAGTCTGCCAGTTGCATCAGCAGAGACAGTTACTAATCTAGTTCCTTAGGATAATAAATAAATAATAGAAACCTGTAGAATTGAAGCAGATATCTTGAACTTCATCTTGATGTCCTCTAAGTGTTTCGATACATTTTCCAGTTTTAATATCCCATATTTTACAAGTTCTAAATATGAAATATAAAGGATTACTTATCTATAGATCCAGTAGCGCAGTAATCTCCTGTAAATTCAAACTAAGTACTAGAGATTTCACCTGTATGTTCATCTAAAATATGAATACATTCTCCTGATCTTACATCCCAAATCTAGATTTATTAAAGAATATTTACCATAGCAGTTTTATCAAAGGAACCTGTAAGTAGTTTATCACCATCAGAATTAAAATGCAAACTAACAATTTCACCTTCATGTCCATCTAATCTGGCTACTTATTTGCCTGATTCAACATCCCATAATCTTGCAGTTTTATCCATTGATCCTGTAGCTACAAGTAGGGAATGAGGATCAAATGAAATGCATACAATTTCATATTGATGACCTACAAGAGTTTAAAGACACTTTCCTGAAGTAGCATCCCAAATTTTAGCAGTTTTATCAAATGAACCTGTGACTACACGATCTCTATAATGATTGATGATTGTAACATACCCAAAAGGATTATTGAATGCAATACAATATACCACATTTTTGTGGCCTTCCAAGGAGACTAATTATTCTCCTGTGAAAGTGTCCCATACTTTACAAGTTCTATCATAACTACCTGTAATGAATCTACATAGTGGAATCAATACTTATCACCATTTTTATTAAATGCGCAATTTGTTAATGGCAACATATGTGCTTTCAGTGTCTTAAACAACTCAAATGATTGTTCCTTTTTTGATTCTATCTTCTCAATTAGTTCTATATTAATTGTGTTTATACTGCGAATTAATGCTGCTAGTTATGGCTTTCTGTTTTCTGATATGATAGGTTCCTCCATCACAATTTCATCAACCAATTAATCTACATCAGTGCTATTCATATATATTAATCATTACTCATTGCTAAGATTTAACAAATCTATAGATTTAGTCTCCTATTCTCCGTTGCTTCGAATATATTCTAAAATTATCCCAGGAGGATAATATCTCAACAAAAACCTCTTCAGCTTCATATTTAAATTTAATTATATAAACAAATCCCCATTATCCACATCTATAAATATTATTAATTAAAATGGACGACGTAATCCCTGTTGTTGTTATAGACAATGGATCTGGATATATTAAAGCAGGTATTTCAGGAGATGATGCTCCAAGAGCTACCATATAAACAGTTCTGGGAAAGTATATTTCATCCTTATTTATTCTCAAAGACCTAAATAACCTGGACAAATGGTCGGTATGGATCAAAAGGATACCTATATTGGAGATGAGGTCAATTCTAAATTAGAGTATTTCTATTTCATTATAATCTAGAGTTTTGAATGTAACTTATCCTATTGATCATGGAATCATTACTCGTTGGGATGATATGGAAAAGATTTGGCATCATGCTTATTATAATGGTTTCTCATTCCATTCATATTAGAATTAAGAGTTTCACCTTAAGATCATCCTGTTTTGATGTCTGAACCACCCCTCAATCCTGCATCAAATAGGGAAAAAATGATGGAAATCATGTTTGAAAAATTCAATGTTCCCTCATTTTATCTTGCTATTTAATAAGTTCTTGCTTTATGTGCATCTGGAAAAACAACTGGTTTAGTTGTAGATTCTGGAGATGCTGTTACAGAAACTGTTCCAATTTATGAAGGCTTTGCTCTATCACATGCAGTTATGAAGATTAATCTTGCTGGAAGAGATTTAACTGATTATCTTATTAAACTTATGGCAGAATAAGGCAAAGAGTTCTCTAATCAAAAAGAAACTGAAAGAGAAAATGCCAAAGATACTAAAGAAAAAAAAGTATATCACCTTCCTTCTAATCTTTTAGTGCTATATTGTTGGAGATTTTGAAGCTGAAATGAAAACTTATCAAGATTAAGGTAAAGAAATAGTTCATAGAATGCCTGATGGAAATGATATCACTTTGGGTAGTTAACTATTTAAATGTCCTGAAGCATTATTTCAACCAATAAAATTAAGCAAAGAATTCTAAGGAATTCATGAATTAACATTTTAATCAATTATGAAATGTGATGTTGATATTAAAAAAGTAAATGATTTGATTTATAAATAGGATCTCTATGGTAATATCGTTTTAGCTGGAGGTAGTACTATGTTTAAAGGAATGAAGGATAGATTATAAAAAGAAGTTATCGCATTAGCTCCTTCGACAATGAAAATTTATGTATAAGAACCTCCTGAAAGAAAATATTCAGTTTGGATGGGAGGCAGTATTTTGGCTTCCTTAAGTTAATTTTAGCCTATGTTTATTACTAAAAATGAATATCAAGATTATGGTACAGGTTATGTACACAGAAAATGCTTCTGAATTTATTATTTCATTTTTAGATTGTTTAAAATTTATAATAAAGTTTTATAAACTAAATTAAATTAAATAAATAAATATATTCATTAAACAAATCATTTTGAAAATAGAAAAGTTTAATTTAAGAGTAATCTCTCCATTTAAAGATGCTTATCTGGTAAATATGAATCATAGATTTCTTTAGCTCTTTAGTGACATTTTTAAGCCTTTTCAACATTACCTAATGATTAATAAATCACAGCAAGATTATTGAGAATTTAAGCTCGCTGTATACAGTTACATCTATATTATTAATATTGAATACTAAAAACATTATAAGGCTTATATAAAGTAACTAAGAGATTATTATATATCTGGAACTAATCCATAAGTCAAGGCTACCAAATTGTAAGCTTCTACGAATTTAATATGTTTATATGTTTTATGTTTCTTAAACTTTATCTATATTGCTTTCATTAAAAATTCTAATGCTTAATCTGAATTTTTGGCTATATAACTATTTTCTCCTAAAACAACATAAGCTTCTGCAATTTGTTCATCATCATCTGGAAGATACTCTTTTAAAATAGAAATAGCTCCATAAATCATTTTTTTAGCAGGTTCAAAATTTTCTAAAATATTATTTTTAAATAAATTACTTGTCCAAGAATTTAATCTAGCCATCCATAATAAAATATTAGCAATTTCTTTTTTCCATTGTAATTATTCATAATGTAAAAGTGCTTCATAAAAGGTTTTTTAGGAAAGATTATATTATTGATTGAGAAATAATAACTTTCCTAATTCTATTTATAATTATCCTATTAAATTAGGATCTGAAATTTTAAACATTTTTTTAATTTGTTTTAATGATTTAATGGCATCAGAAAAATTAAAGATTTGTTTATAAAATCTGGTTAATAAGCATAATACTCTAATCATTTGAATACCATTAGCTATTAATAAATTGTTGGAATAAATGTTTTTTTCCATGGATTCTTAAATTTCTTTTTAAATTTTTTTGAGTATTTTAATAAATTCAATATAATTTCCTAATTCTAATGAGGCTTCAATATAATCTAATTGTTAATTGATATTATTAGGATGATAAACTATATCTGGTTTGCTTGGAAATGATAACAATGTTTGTTCAGATTGTAAATGATTATCAAAGACAATAGGTTTAACAATTTCGCTCTTAACTTTTGGAGGATTTTAACTTAATGGATTAGTCAATCGAATAATTTATTGATTATCTCTTTATGATGAGAGAATAATTTCATCTAAGTCTTTAATTTTATTGATTTCATTTAAATTAGATCCAGGATCTTTGATTAAAGAATTGTTTTTGGAGGAGACTCCTGAAGTTTACTTTGAATTATTTTCTAACTAATTTGAACAATACTTTTACTTAATGATAAGTGTGAGTCCTTGTTTTAACCTCAATAACATAACCTTTCATAACATCTTCCCGAATTTTGGTCAATAAGCCATTTAGTTAATTATCTCTTCTTAAGGTGTCCTGATCAATAGGATCATATTCATAAAACATTAAATTGTTATTATAAATTATACAATATAAAAAGTCAAGTTAAGACTTTATATTAAAATAGATTAAAATCAAACCTTTTAGTATTTCTTTATAAGTTTCTACAAAATTTGATCATGGTTAATATTTTATGCAACACATTTCAAATTAGAAATATGACAACTATAAACGTTATGATGATGTAATATTTCCTTATCTAATTCATCAAATCTTTGACTTAATTTTGGAGAATATAGATGTCTAGTTTGTCTATTTGAGGATTAACCGATTTCAAAAAAGTTAGTATAAGCCTCTTATCTAGGTGATGAAATCTAATTACCAGTGTTCATAAGTGTATCAGATAATTGGGAAAGTGATTGTACATGATGATGTTATTTTTATTATTAGAAATAACGATGATTCAAAGCTTCTTTAGCACTAAAACGTTTTTAAGGATTTTTGTGAAGCATTCCTTATAATAAATCAAGAGCATTATAAGAAACTTTAACTTTACTGTAATCAAATTTAGACTCTTTATTAAGCATAATTCTCTCATCATAATTTTTAGAATAAAAGGGATTTTATCCTGTTAACATCTCATATAGAATTACTCCAAGACTATAGATATCTACCTTTTAATCATAAATTTGATTCCATAAGATTTCTGGTGCACAATATCCTGGAGTTCCACATTTTTTAAATAAGTATTATCCATCTTCTCTATAATTGTCAGCTAATCCAAAATCTATAATAACATATTTTTAAGTTTCATTTCTCTATAATATATTATCTGGTTTTAAATCTCTATGTAAAATACCTTACTCATGAATATATAATACTGTCTCGAGAAGATCTTTTATAATATTATACGCTTAGGATTCTCCAAGAGAAACTCCCTTCTCAAGTGTATCATTAAGGTTCTTATTCTATAAAAATTCAAAAACCAAAAAAACGAATTACTCACTTTCATATACTTCATGAAGTTTTATTATTCCTCGATGATCTAAACTTCGTAATAATCCAATTTCCTTTACTAAACCTTCTTAATCATCAAGGGAATTTATAAGTTATTTCTCAAAGGTCTTTACAGCATATATATTATAATCAATCTTGTTCTTTACACGATAAACCTATAAGATATTTATAACAATTACTTTGCCATAGGTTCCTGCTCCAACTAATTTTTGAACCTAGTATTTTTAAGTAAAATTTGTTTAGATACAATATAGTTTTAAATATTCAAACCATTTATCTATGGAACCATAAAATTCAAGTGAAAATTCAATTGATTATAATCTGATTCCTTATCCTAAAATTTTATTTTCTACTTTAGAAATCTAATAATTTGAAACATCCAATTATTCTTTCTATGTTATTATGATCATATTGATTACATCATTTATGCATAAAAACTATTTATACAATTTAAGATGTGCTTTTTAACATTTTCCTTTTAAATTTGTAATTATTTGGAATACTTCTTAGATTTCAAAAGATCTTAAAGTTAAAGGTTGCCATTTCATTTAAAAGCAAGAGAAGAAAGATTTCTTACTGCACTGATTTATCATACAAATTTATTAAATAAATTAGTAATAAATGAAATGAATAACGTTGTACGTATTTATTAATTAATATTACTTTAACTTTTCTTTCCTTTTTCATAAAATGAAATCAATAATAATCAATATCTCTCAATAACTCTCAAATGTTAAAATAATTCTTTAACATTTAAAATGATGCTTCTGGCTAATCAGTGGGTGTCATATGTCCAGCATTATAAACCATACAAAAATGTAATTATTTATATGATTTAATTGTACCAGCAGTTTCTTCCATTTTTGTTTTTGGATTTATAAATTTCCAAGATGATTTTTTTTATTTCTTCCAGAGTGGAAGATCCTTCCATTTTAATAGATTTACCCAATATTCTACTCCATTAAGAGAGACAACAGTATCCAATTAACCTTAAAATACAAAAACTTTAATTTCTTATTGAAGTAGATAATCAATTTAAGGAAGAACTGAAATAGTTTGATCTTCAGCAAAAGCCATATAAATATCTTAATTACATCCATAAAAAGTTATGTTCTCTGGAAGATCAAATTATTATTTATGATTATTTATAAAATCTTCATATTATTCTCCATCATCATAATCATAGTATTATATATTATATCTGAAATTGGGTCCAATAATATCATTAAAAAATATTTCTTCATCACTCATAATTAAAAACTTCTCAAATTCTTTATTATCAATTGCATCCAATGATTCAATTCCAGATTTCATCATTAAATTGTATCGATACTAATCAATAACTCCATAATTTAATAATTATTGGACTGTAGGTAAAACTTAAACTTTTGGATGAGACCAAGATCCACCTATTCCAATTCCTACTAAATTAAATTAAGTTTATTTTTTAATTTTTTCAGCTAATACAGGTATATAATGACCAC
This sequence comes from Paramecium sonneborni, assembly GCA_905182985.1. NCBI lineage: Eukaryota > Ciliophora > Oligohymenophorea > Peniculida > Parameciidae > Paramecium > Paramecium sonneborni. Next base: position 237,460 of record CAJJDN010000056.1, read on the forward strand.
CATAGCTTTCTCCCCAAATATGCAATCTTGCTTTTGCAAGTTCCTTGTTTTATTAAAAATATTAAGTCAATAATTCTATAACATAATCTGCTGCATCCCAACTATTTGTTATTAATCCTTCTTTAGTTGAATAACTCATTCCTGTATAAAATGGTTAATCAATGTACATTAGATGAGCTAATTTATTCCATGATGTTTCCTTATTAGTATATATATCACAAATACTCTTGCATGCAATTTTTGATCATCATCTACTCTTATAGGTCCATTTTCATTAAAATTACTATCTTAAGATGAACAACCTGGACCACCATAAATCCAAACAATAAATTCATCATCTGGTTTGATTTCTGTCTTCTTTGTTATTGTTTCTTTCAAATAAAGTGAATAAAACAATCTATTTTCATATTTTGTTAAATCTCCTACACTTACATATCCTGTCTCTATGTAATAATTAACTGATGGAAGTAAGTTTTTATAGAAATCTAATTTTTTAACAAAAATACTTGTCTAATCTTTAGAATAAATTAAGCTTATGCTTACGTCTAATAGGGTTATGAATATTATAAAAAATAACATAATTAATTATTCTATGGTTTCAGTATTATCAGGTTCTTTATTATAGATTATTAAAGGTATTGCTAAAATGGACATTTTTGGATAAATGGTCTTTTTACGAATGAATAAATAAGCATATTATAAAACTGTTATGGGTGGCTGTGCTTCTATTGGTGTCATGGCAATAATGATCCTCATATTCATCACTAATTTCATTACATTTATACAAAAAGAGTCATTAAAGGTTATTTCAATATCAGAGTATGATGATGAAGTCGATAATATTGCTTTTAATAACTCAAATTTCTTTTTTGCAGTTTAGATTGAATAAGAAAACTTTATCCAAAACCCATATTTTAATATTACTTTATAGTAAAAGTAATCCTTCTATTTACATTATAGAACTTACTATCGAAATCCATAAGGGGATCTTGAAAAAAAGAGTGAATCTTTAGAATTAGTTCCATGTACGCTAGATCGTTTTTATTAAATTTTTTAGCAAAATGATGTCAATTTCACTTAATAATTTTAATAACTTCGATTATCGGATTTTCTCTGTCCATAGTATTTTATTGATTTCAAACTTTTAGGATAAATACTGAAATTCATCTTGGAGGAACCTAATCAAGTAAATTTCATTTTCATTTAAATTCTTAGGTACTTTATTCCACTTTATTGACCTCTCTGTTTTAAAATGCTAAAATAATTCATCCAATATTTGGTAACCAATATGTCGTTTACCTTCTCAACATACTTTTAAAATTAAATTATTTACAGTTAATTAAGTATATCACATATTCTAATAGATTATAAACCCATATAAACCAAAAGATTCTTATATCCAACCCTTTTTAGATGATTCATTTTCCTTTACATTTAACCTCAATTTAACTAAGTCTGTTAATGCTTTCGTAACCAAATATGATTTTCTTAACGATGAAAGTCTACTACCTATAAGGTATATAATTATTTTCCCTTTTAGCCTTATTGAGGAAACTTCAGTTTTTTTATTAGACTCTAGTGATGTTTAATAAGATTATTTTGAAATGTATGAAGACTCTTATGTTAAATTGCTTCTTCGTAAAAAACCTTTTAAAACTAAATTTTAAAGACAATATCAAAAACTAGATGAATTACTCTCCAATATTGGAGGTATTTTATAAATTTTCTCTTTTTTTATTGGATTACTAGTCACTATTTATAATCGAATCAATTGTATTTCTTATATTTACTTATAGATATGGTTGAATTGGGAAATAAATTATATGATTTTAGTATAGATGATTCAGATCAAAAGAAAATTTATTAAGATAATCTTAAAATTCTAACAGAAACTCAACTTAATGGCAACATTGTTTAAAATTCTAAATTATTTCTACCTAATTAAAAGGCTTTAATTACAGATGAAAACATTATTCTCTCTGATAGTTAAACTCAACCATTTAAATAAGATTTAAGTTAATTAATTTTTTTATTTTAGAATTAACTACCAAATTATGTTGTTAATCCGGATTAGATTATTTTTAAAACTAATTGTAAAAAATATTTGAGAAAAAAAAACCAATAAATTTAGATTGTCATATTTTTCTTAATTTTATCACATGCAATAAATTATTTAGAGATATTCCAAAAGTTAAATTAATGAATAAAGCATAGTAATCCTATTATTAATTTTTAGTGATTAGATTATTCAATAATAAGATATTTATTCTCTTCTAACGAGATTGAATGAAATTGATAAATTGAAAGAAGTACTTCTAACTCCAAAATAATTGGTCATGTTTAATTTTACCCCTAAACCATTGATAACATTAGAAGATGAAGATCTTAAAATAGATAGAAATTTCGTAGAAAGCTAGATCAAAACACCATAAGATAAGTACAAATATATTAATATATCTTTAAGTAAAGGAGATATGTTAGTTTATACGAAAATGATGATGAAGTTGAAAAGAAAGAATTAAAATGGAAAAAACCATGAATCAATAAGAACTAAAAAAAGATCAAGTTTTATCCCTCAACCTCTTAATAATTATGTGTATTAATAAATATATAATGTAAAATTGTATTACAAATTTAGGCATATGATGAGATTGTAAAAAAGAAATGTGAATCCTAATCTGAAACTCTAAATTCATAACTGATATAAATGTTAGGAACAGATTTAGAATTAATTTTTTAAATTTGTTAAAAAATTGATGAAGATAGAAAACCAATTACCAAATTTCATCAGAAATTGAAATCCTCTATTTGTTAAAAAAAGAGTCTTATAAAATAAGATCTTGAAAATTAAGAAAACAGTACATGAAATAAGTTAATCAATAATTAGAAAATATAATAAAAATAGAATTCATCTATATAAAAGAAAATTGGAATGAATTTTTCAAGAATTTAACGAATGAAATGTAATTGCTTTATGAATTAAATACATAATAGATTCATAGCGCAATTTCATCTAATTTTCTTTTCGCATTTTATATAAATTAGTTAACTTTCATTTTTTGAATACCAAATTTACTTTATATATGAGATTATATAATTGTCAAAGTAAATACTTATTTATAATGTACTCTAGCTTTTAAATATCTGTAGGTTTTGAAATTCGTTCTTTCATTCCACATTCCTTTGCTATTACAACATCTTCATCCCCAGAATAAGCAGAATACATAGCAATTATGCATTCATCATTAAGAGATTTTGATTTTAATTTTTATGATATCTAAATGGATGAAATTATTAAATACTTCCGAAGATGCTTAAAATCCATTTTTTTATGGCATTTCAATATCCATAAAAATAAGTCTATAAGTTTAGCAACATTTTTATTTCAATCTCTATTCGACTAATTCAATAGCTGAATCTCCATTGTAAGCACTATCAGTTTTCAATTTAAATTTCTTTAATAAAACTTAAAGAGCAAAGTGATTACAAATTATATCATCAACAATCAATATTTTACTACAATCACAGTGTTTTTCAGGCTAAGATTTTTATCCAACCATCTAAAAATCTAATTAACAATTTTCAATTAATTTTGATAATCTAAAACTTATCTTTGTGTATTAATTAAATTTTGAATCTATTTAGAATTTTTACTCTTTATATAAATATTTTGAAAGCAACATTGATATTCTTAATCCTAAACCTAATTTAGTTGAATTATATTAAATTGAGTCTTAAAATAAAATTTCTGCTTCCTCTTCAATTAATTCAACAATTTCACCTTTAATACCTTATCCATTATCAAAAACAATTAAATTAATTTGATCTTAATATACTTCTGATGATACTTTAATCATTCCTCCTTTATTTGTAAATTTTACAGAATTATCAATTAAATTGATAAGAACTCTTAATAATCGTTCTTTATCTGTATATAATCTAATTTAATGATCATCTTCTATTATTAACTAGATTTGTTTTTAAATACATTCAAAATAAAATAGCTCTTTTAATTATTAAAATATTTCCTCTAATAAAAAACAAGATTTATTAAGATTCAATGCTTTACATTGGATTTAAGCATAATCTAAAATATCATTTAATTAGTATTCTAATCTCTTTGTTGAAACAATTGCAGGATTTAGATGTGATTCTAATAATTCAGCATTTAATTCATCTTTTAGTGAAAATAGTGAAGAAATAACACAATTTATTGGAGTTCTTAATTCATGACATAATGAATTTAAGAGAGCTTATTGGAATTTATATTTATGATTTAGTAATTTAAATTCTTCTCTTTTTGTAATATTTTCTAATACAAATAAATAAACATGTGATTCCCATTCTGAATCTCCATCTACTTAAAAAATCTTTAGTTTTAAACTTTTATACTTAGACTTGCATTAAGAACCATACATTGAATCTAATTCTAAAATAAATTAAAATGTTTCCCTAGAAGCTGATGTTTATTAGCTTTAATGAATTTTCTAAAATTAATGAAAAATTGATTTTATATTTCCTTCCTACTAACTTTCATTATCCAATTTTGGTTAAGATCCAAAATTAAAATATTGAGAAACTACATCTGGAATCTATTCATCGAATTATCTTTTTTAAATGTTTATGGAAACCTATTGGAAGAGTGACAATTTTTTTCTTGATTTATTCATAGATCTTTAAATTTTTTTCGAAGAACGAATTTCTTAAATTTCTGCACTTCTTTTCTAATTAATTAAATAATATACTTTTATAATGCTTCATCTAAAAATGAAATTATATTATCTGGATTTGTAATTCCTAATAATTAAAGGACTTTTTAATTATAATCTAAAATGCTTAACTGTTGATCAACGAAAATTATACCAAATGGAAGTTTACTCATTATAGCAACTAAATCTGAGTATTTTGAATCCATATGAGTTTCTAATTTTAAATGATCTTATCTTAATGAATGAGAAGAATTCGTCGTTGTTTTTTACATATTTAAAGGCTATTTTTTAATGATCACTCTTTCTTATATAGTTTCTTTATTTATACTAATTGATTTATGTTCTTATTATGTTTTTGGAAATTCTAAATCATAATTGTTTATATTAACAATTACACTTTCATTTATTTCAGATTTTAAATTCTCTGCCTTACTATCATTAGAAAGACATTATACATCCTCTTTTGAAGTTTGCTAGATTATGAATTTCTATTTATTTTAAGTTTAAATTTACTGTGAACATTATTTTTTCTTCACTGTATAAAATATGTAATGATTTAGAGGTTATAAGAATAAAATCAATATTAAATAATGAATTTTATAATCTGATTCATTTGTTATAGCTCTAACTGTCATGTAAATTAATACAAGATGTATGATAACTTTTGTTGAGATTGTATTATCATAAATTGTAAACAAAATCAGTAATAAATAGAATAGTTAAATAACATTAGCAATGTTAAGAGGTTGCTAAAACAAAGTTTCGTAATTGATTACACATAATAAATTTAGACCTACCTTAATATAAATTCTTGACTTTTTATAAAAATCAATGATTATTATCAATAAACATATTGCTAAAGACAAAGTATTTAATAGAAGATAGTACCAATATGTATTAATCCAAATAAAACCAATTTGAATGATGTCTTAAATTATTAATTACCATATCAATAATTTAATGAGTATTTCCATTTAATAATTATAATATATAATCATAATAAATATTTGTCAAGTAATTGTTTCAGTTATTTTTATTCAATAGGCTTTGGAAGTACTTCTTTAATTCCACAAGTTTTAGCTAAATTACTATTTTCATATCCATTATAGGCAGAACACATCACAATAACAGTTTAATCTGTTAAATTATGTTTATCTAAAATAGCTGTTATCTAAGTTAATATAATCAAAGTACTTCTTTAGATGCTTAATATCCATTTATAATAGGCATTTCAATATCCATGAATATTAATTTATATGTTTTACAACAATTTTATTCTAATCTTTTTTTGACCATTTAAATAGCCTATTCTCCATTATATGCACTTCCCATTTTAATTTTATGTTAAGCAAGTAGAGCTTCAATTGCACTATGATTAAATCTAACATCATCAACATTTAAAATTTGTATGCAATCACAATTAATATTAAAATTACATCCTTAAAATGAAGGAAATTTTAAATGTTTTAAATATTTATAATTATTTTCTATCCTGAATTAAATTTTAGTGAATAATTTTTCTTTACTCTCAATTTTTAGTTCTTTATCAACACATAAAAATTTAGCTATTTATTAAGAAATTTTTAAACCCAAACCAAGCTTGGTTTAGGATTAAAAATCAAATTAATCCTACATTTAGAAATCTTTATTGTTTTTAATATGTTATAAGATTTTATCAGAAATACCAACTCCATCATCCAAAACACAAAAGATTATAAAATGTCTTTCTTGATAAACAGAAACTTTAATAGATCCACCTTCATTAGTAAATTTGATTGAATTATCAATTAAATTTGCTAAGATTCTTATAATTCTTTCCTTATCACTGTATATAGCTTAAGTATCTTTAAGATTTTAGAAATTAAGAATAAATTACAAATTTTTCTCTTTGCATTCTTATTCAAAAAGTTCTTTTAAAATATCAAATATTTCACTCAGTTCAAATTAAGTATTTACTAAATGAAAATTTTTACAATCAATTTAAGCATAATCTAAAATATCATTTAATTGAAACATTAACTTTTTAGCAGAGATAATGGCTGGTATTAGATTCTTATCTCTAATTTATGGTTAAATTAAGGATGATAATGCATTCAATTATGATAAGGTACTATTCATTGGTGTTCTTAATTCATGACATAAAGAATTTAGTAAGACTTATTAAAATTTGTATCTTACACTTAATTAACGTAATTCTTCTTTATTTGTAATATTTTCTATCACAAATAAATAATTAATTTTATTTCCTATAGTGTCTAATTCATAAACTTTAATTCTAAAGTAATATTTTTTAGAACCAATATCTTATACTTTTTTTATAATTTGAATATTTTATCCAATAGATTGAAATGAACAATCTCCATTATTGGTTAGAGAATATGCTTTCTATGCAAATTTCTTAAGTAATTAATCTAAATTGCGATATCTTGATTTAGTCGTCAGAATTTCATCCCTAATTTAATTTGTTGTATTGGCTATATAAGCAAAATTAGCATTAATATGAGAATGAGTTCCTACATCTGGATTAATTTAACTCTATTCTTAATTACTTTTAGATATTATGGACAATTATCTTTTAGTTTAAAATCTCTTGCTTTGACGATTACTACAATGTGAACTAAATTAATTTACGGATTTACTCTCCCATGATTCAGGACTTATTATGTTAATTGATATACCTTTCTAATAACAAATCTAAATTTAATATTATGTTTCTTCCATCATTATCTTATAATTTTAAAAAATATAATAATTTTTAATTGTAGGTTTATATTTCATATTTATTGTTGATTAATGCAATTCCAAAAGGTAATAAATTCCAAATTTAAGGAACATCTAAATTTGAAGTTTATTTCTAAAATTATGATATAGTTTTTTAATCAATATCCACAATTTAAGAAAATGGATTATTAATTTAAAGCTATTTCAACTATTTTATGTTATATTACAATTTAGAACTTATCTAATAATTGCTACTACATTACTCTTCTTATTCTAAAGACTCTTTGCATAATTTTGGAGTCAAATCATATTAACTTTTACTCTAATTTAGAGATTATTTTTGTATTTGATTTACAATCATAAACTTATTTTAATGCAATATCCAATGATTAATAGGTTACCATAACACATATGTAATTAATTATGTTATATTAAATTAATCTTTGAATTGTAAAAGTGTCCTTAAAAATATATAAAATATAAAAGAGTGTTTTGCTATTTTATGCCATCTCTATTCATCTTCAAATTATGTAATTACTATTACTATGAATAGTACCAATTAAATTGTATTTATAGATGAAATCTCTTAATACACCAATTCTAAATTTAGGAAACATAATATTATGGCACCTAATCTATTTACATAGATTGGTTATTTCTTTAGTAATTCCATTCCAATCAATAAAACTGCTAAAAATAATGAAAATGAATTGATTATGATGTATTATAATTATGTTTCTTGCTTCATTCCCACTTCCACTAGAAAAATTGTATTTTTTATTGAAAATTACAGATATATTGAGCTTGTGTAAATTAGCATTTATATATAAAAATATATCACAATCTCCACACTTAACATGTTGAATCTTTACCTACTGTTATAACTGTCTTTCCTTTTGCATCTACTAATAAAGTCATTAATCCATCTTCTTATCCTTCTAAAACCTATTAGCAAACTCCATCTATAGTACTATATATAAACTTTTAAAATAATACTATAATCTGGCTGTCTTGTCAGTACTTGCAGTAAGTATTTCATGTTTCTAAGTATAAACTACTTTAACTATTTCATCAGTATGCCCAAAAAATCTTTAAGTCATCTTACCAGTAGAAGTCTCATATAGAAATACTGTTGAATCTTATGATCCCGTCAAAACTCTGGTACCTGATTAATCAAATGTGAAGGTAGTTAAATCTTAAGTATGTCCAGTCAAAACATGTAAAGGTTTATAAAGATTCTTAAGATCCCAAATTTTACATTATTTATTTCCACTTATTGTTCCAAGATACTTTCCAGTTGGATCTATATTCATTTAAAATATCTCTTTTGTCTCATCTTATAATTTTATTATTTGCTTAAATGTTTTAGTATCATTTACCTATTATATAATATTCCAAGTATCATACTGAAATTTATCCATCAAAGGAAGCAGTGTATACATTAGAATCTTGAAACTTAACTCCCACTATTGAAATTTTATGATCTTTAATTGTATGTAAAATTTTGAATTTTTCAATATCATATATATTAGAAGTTGAATCCATAGAGCCAGAAGCCAATTTATTATTGTTGCCAAATGATAAACACATGACTTCAGCATCATGACCTTTAAGAGTTTCAACACAAATGCCCGATTTTGGTCTCCATAATTTTATAGTTTGATCAAATGAACCTGTTGCCATTAAATCACTACAATATTAAAAATTATATACTCTTTATTTTAATCAATTTCAATACACTAAATTACATTACTATGTCCTTACATTTCGTTTAGTTTTGCTCCACTTTCAATATTGAATATTTTACATGTTTAATCATAACCTGCAGTAATGATTCTATATTTAATTATAAATTGCAATACTGTGTTTCAAATTTATTTAGGATACAACAAGACAAGGGCAAAGGATGGGTGATGAATGAATGTTCTAATTAGAATTTTGGTCTTTAATTCATTAATCTCTTAATACAAATAAAAAATATTAAAGATTTCATAATGTTAAAACTAATATTAATTTCTGTTGTTTATAAAACTCTTTTCTTAAGACCTATTAATGATTATATTCTGAATGAACACATAAAAACCTTCTATTTAACAATAGGTAATCTAAATTTAATCATAAACTATGAGATAAACGAACTATTGTAACAGATGAATTTTCAAATATATCAGAATTATGAATTTCTTAAATTTGAGATATTACAAAATTAATATGGTAAAGAATAGAAATTATTAATATTAATAGATTCTCTCAATATTGTTAAAAAATATATATAAATATAATAAATAGATTTCACTATCTCATAAAATAAAATTTAAAACAATAATTATTATAACAATTTAAAATGCTAAAAAAATTTTAAACTTTCTCATTTTGCACAACACTCTATTAAAAATTAGGAGTACAACCTAGTGATTCTATTGATACAATTAAGTCTGCCTATATAAAATTGGCTAAAATATATCATCCTGATGTAAATTTAGAATAAAAAGAATAAGAATTTAAAGAAATTACAAATGCATACAATATTTTAAAAGACCCTGCTAAAAGGAAACTATATGATTTATCAATAGATTTCTAATAGAATTCAAGAAGTGAATCTAATTATGGCTCTAATAATGAATCTTATTAAGAAAAGTAATATCATAATAATCCTGGATGGCAATATAATGGAGAGTAATAAAATTAATGGCATAATAATAATAATTAGAAAAATACTTATCAATAGAGAACTTATTAATATACTTAATAGAAGAGTAATTCTAATTAAATCTATGGATTATTAGCTTTAGGGGGAATCTCTATAGTTTTTTGGTCAATTTTATCAGATGATGATGATTATTCTGAAAAACCAAGAATCACTAAACCTGCAGCTCCTTCAATTAAAATAAGTGAAAACCCAACTTCTTATGCAGAACTTAAATAAATTTATGATTCTATTGAATAAATTGACAGTAAAAAGATGTAAAGATATTACACTCATTAAGCTGAAGAAGATTAAACTGAATTAAGAAGATAGAATTTGATTTATTAGGGATAAAACTTAAATGATTCTCCATTTATCATAGAATAGAGAAGAAAGATGATGAATGAGGAAATGAAATAAAAAAAATTTAAAATTTAAGTTGAATAATATGAAAAAGTTATTAAGGGTGATTCTAAGATTCTAAAAAGAAAAGATTAAAATTCTGAGAAAAAAGAGTTAAAGACTAAATAGGGAGATCTAACCTTATAAGGATTTGCAAAACAAAACAAATTGGATATAAATAAATCAAGTCCTGTATAATAAAATCAACCTATCAATATAAGTATTGAACATTTAGAATAAGGTTATATGTGATGTTATTTTAATATTTTAATTTCTTAAAAATATCAAACTTTGATATGGGTTGCTACTGCATTATCTAATTTTTCAAAAAACTCTTAAGAATCATATTATAAATGTTCCTCATTAATTTCATATTCAAGATAAGCACCCTATTGATAATTAATAAAATATTACTTTCTATTAATAATAATTAACCACTTCAGAATTAACTTAATCAGTTGGAGATTAACTTGATTCTAATGCACATTTACTTGGTGTTTAACACTAATAATATTTAATGAATATGTATTTACATTATTTAAATATCCAGGATGTGTTGGTGTAATAAATGGTAGACTAGTATTGAAAATTTTACCACAGGATTAACATGATAAATATGATCCTGCAATTTTCTAAGCTAATGATTCTGATAATTTGAATCTAACTGCTAAATTGATTCCATCTAATAATCTATCAAGACTAAAATTATTTTTATTCTTTTTTCAAATACCGTTCAGCTTCTGCTGTAGTGTTTGGATATCCAAATAATAATGCACCATTTGATTATGTTGATTATAATTATACTTATTCTGCTAATCTTGCCACACCATCCTTTTTATATGTTATTATTTTACTTCTCCACTTGATTTCTATCCATCTATTATTGAATATTAAACAAATTATCTACTATTTTTTAATTTAAATACTTCTCAACTAGATTTCTTATGAATTAGTTTGATTACAAAAATACAATTTTTGGATATTAAGGCATTTTTGCTGTATATTTAAATTGATCATAAATCACTGACTAAGTGAAGAATTAATGAAGTTACTGAGCTCTTTATATTGCCAATCTTGAATTACCAAAGAATTATTGATTCATTATTAATACTTATAAATAATTATTATCTTTATCCAAAAAAATTTTTATGAAATTATTATATAAAACATATATTTCATTATACATGATTGAACATCTATTTCTTTCTATTTCTATTTAATATTAATACAATAAGATTTATATTTTATTAATTCTTAATTTTATAATATTAAATTTTTTACTTCAATCACCCTATATTTATAAATCAATTTATTTCTTTTAAGTATAAAAAATAATCTACATAGTTCCATCTTAAATTATTAATACCTGAACTAATTTTAAATCCTTAAAGTTTAAAAAAAATATTGAACATTAAAGATTTTATTAATCATTAGATTTTATTTAAGCAATACTTTTGTATCTTTTTATATATAATCTTAGATGCTCCTATTTTAAATTGTTTCTTTAATTTAATTTTTTTAAATAATTTAAGTTCAAGCTTATCTTTTATCATTTTTATATCTAAAACTTAATTTGTATTCATTGAAATTGATAAATAAATACAACTCATCATATTTATAGAATTGATAATTAAATTCTTTTATTAATTCAAACAAGACATTAAAATTATTATCTAAAAACATAGATGATCATTAAAAAAAATTTATCAAACTACAAATATAATTTATTTTTCTTTTATAATTTAAAATAGATTTAAACCCTATAAAGGAAAATAGTAAGCATTCAATTATAATTATAACAAGTAAAATGAATCAATTATATTTTCCTTGCAATAATATAATAAATTTCACTTAGATAAATAATAATAATTAAGAATTCAAATATTTTTATTTCTATTAAAGTATGAGAATCTAAGATTTGAATTTCATTACATTATTGTTAATACAAATAGAAGTAATTTTAGTTACAGTGATTATATTTTATAAAATTATTCTTGGAGTTTTTTGTCCTTAAATTATTTTTAAGTAAAAAATAATAATAATTAGAAATTTAATTAATTTAAAATATAATAAATATGATATCAGAATTCTAAATAGTATTTTAACAAATAATTTGCCGATCCTGGTTAATCTAGTTAAGTTAAATGACCAGCCTAATATACAATAGCAAATGCAAAATTTTGATATTATTTAATAGTTCCACCTATAGATACTTCTTAAGTTTATTTTTGATAATAAAAATAAGGTTACTTTTTCTNTACATGATTGAACATCTATTTCTTTCTATTTCTATTTAATATTAATACAATAAGATTTATATTTTATTAATTCTTAATTTTATAATATTAAATTTTTTACTTCAATCACCCTATATTTATAAATCAATTTATTTCTTTTAAGTATAAAAAATAATCTACATAGTTCCATCTTAAATTATTAATACCTGAACTAATTTTAAATCCTTAAAGTTTAAAAAAAATATTGAACATTAAAGATTTTATTAATCATTAGATTTTATTTAAGCAATACTTTTGTATCTTTTTATATATAATCTTAGATGCTCCTATTTTAAATTGTTTCTTTAATTTAATTTTTTTAAATAATTTAAGTTCAAGCTTATCTTTTATCATTTTTATATCTAAAACTTAATTTGTATTCATTGAAATTGATAAATAAATACAACTCATCATATTTATAGAATTGATAATTAAATTCTTTTATTAATTCAAACAAGACATTAAAATTATTATCTAAAAACATAGATGATCATTAAAAAAAATTTATCAAACTACAAATATAATTTATTTTTCTTTTATAATTTAAAATAGATTTAAACCCTATAAAGGAAAATAGTAAGCATTCAATTATAATTATAACAAGTAAAATGAATCAATTATATTTTCCTTGCAATAATATAATAAATTTCACTTAGATAAATAATAATAATTAAGAATTCAAATATTTTTATTTCTATTAAAGTATGAGAATCTAAGATTTGAATTTCATTACATTATTGTTAATACAAATAGAAGTAATTTTAGTTACAGTGATTATATTTTATAAAATTATTCTTGGAGTTTTTTGTCCTTAAATTATTTTTAAGTAAAAAATAATAATAATTAGAAATTTAATTAATTTAAAATATAATAAATATGATATCAGAATTCTAAATAGTATTTTAACAAATAATTTGCCGATCCTGGTTAATCTAGTTAAGTTAAATGACCAGCCTAATATACAATAGCAAATGCAAAATTTTGATATTATTTAATAGTTCCACCTATAGATACTTCTTAAGTTTATTTTTGATAATAAAAATAAGGTTACTTTTTCTATAGTTTCCATTATTAAACTATTTCATTTCTAATATTATTAATCATAACCTATATACCTGCAGGACTAATGTTATAATCAAATTATCCATTATAGAGCATGACTTTACCTTTTTATAATAATTTTTCTATATCACTTAAAAAACTCATATATGTATCAGCATAAAAAGAGGATAATATAGTAAAATTAGATGGATTAAAAGCAATATTTTGAGGAATTCCATATTGTTCCTTATTTGCAATTAAAAATTATATATAGCTATTATCATTTGGATCATTTGTATGTTTATAAACATTATCAGGATCAAAATATTCTAAGAAATCTAAATCAAAAGTTATATCTATTGTGCTAGTAGCAGCTTCATAATACTTTTCTTCCATCATTAGATTTTATTAAATGGCTTCTATATTTCTAATAAAATCAAAACGATATTAATCTATTAGACCATATGAAATTAAAGTTGTTGCTTGATTTCGATACTAAGATAAAGCTTCTGTCCAAGAACCGCCTATAAAAACACCTCTATAATTCAAATTTAGATTTGAGTTAACAATCATATTTGCAATTCTTGGAACAAAATGACCTGCATAACTTATTCCAACAACATGAAAGTTAATCTATTAAAACATTTTATGAGAATCTAAGAATATTTCAATAAACTATAAAATATAATTTGCTGCTTCTTATGTTGTATTTACTACGTCTTATTTTGTTGAATAACTGAATCCTGCTCCAAATGGCATATCAATATATAAAATATGAGCATATTCATTTATTAAGTAATCCTGTAAATTTATTATATGCTATTATACCCATAAAACTAACTTTCCTTTAACTACTTTAAATGGACCTGTGTATTTAAATGAATATTTCATAGCTGCAGATCCAGGACCTCCAGGAATCCATAATAAAAAGTTATCATCTTTTTTTACATTTTATAAAGATTCTACTCCTTACTTTAAAAAAAGATGATAAAATAAATAATTCTCTGATTAAGTAACATCTTCAACTTTTACGTATCCTGTTTCACAATAGAAATTTACATTTTCATTTAGTTACTTATAAAACACTTTGATTTATAATTATTATTACATGTTTGATCTCTTGATTCTATTTTTTAACACTTAAAGGACCATAACATTAATGCAAAGAAATAAATCATGTTAAATTTAACTAATTTAATTATAATTTAAGAAAATCAATATATAAATTATTTTAAACTAACATGAATCAATTTCATTCCCACACTTATATCATTCAATAATAAGTAAGTCTAATATTCAGTTAAAAATTAATCATAAAAAAACTTTGAAACTTTAAATATTTATAATTATATAGTTTTTTCAATAAAAATGAATAAAAACTAAGCAAGCAACTTCATATGTCGATGTTTGAATACAAGACTTGGTAAATTTAAAATGAGAACACAAATTTTAATTATAAATGGAATAATTTTGGCCATATTAATTCCTTCCCTCTTATTAGCTTAGACTATAAATATGCAATATGTATAACAAATTCTTCAAGAATGTTTAAAAAGACATGTAATTTTAGAAATGTCCAAACATTTAACTAGTGCTTCATTATTAATGAATTATCAACTAGATTAAGTTTTTAAAAGAAGTACTTAATGTCTAAGTTTTTAGCTTAGATTACATTGACGAACCTTAACTAGATTTATTGGCTAGAATTAAGTAATTCAATAAACACAACTCAGTAGTTTTCTCGAACCTGTGATTATAATGATACAATAATCCCTGAAGAAAATAAATATTCAATTTTATGTTTTTCAAGATTTGGATTAAATTAAAGTGAATAATCTCCTTACTTAGATAGTAATACAAACCAATAATTGCAAAGTATAACTAATTTAGTGAGCTCAACAATTTTGAGTTTATTAAGATTAAATGATGAGTTTTTACCAAATTAAATTTATTTTGTCTCTTCTATAAATTCGGTATAATATGGTTTTTTATATCCTTAAATCATACGTTATCCTGATTTTATTCTAAAAGAAAGAGAATGGTATAAATCACACTTTAGAAATTTAGAAAAAGATAAAAATAATCACACTTAAATAACTGATCTTTATAGATATTTTGATACACAACCAATATATTCTATGACAATGACTTAATCTATGTTAAATTTAAATAAAGAAGTAGATGGAATATTTTGCTCTGATCTTGTTTTCAAAAATAGCTATATTCCTTAATTGAATATCAATATCATGATTGTCAATACTGAAGGTACATTAGTTTTAACTAATTATAAAAACATTATAGTATCAAACTACTCAAAATTGACAAAATTTGATGATGAATAAATTACAGGATTTACTACTGAAGATTGGAATTCTATTCTAAGTTATCATTATAACTAAGAATTTAATTCTACTTGCAATTACGATAATTTATAAATTTTATGTAGATTTAATAGCATATATAACAAAGATGTTGCTCTTAAAATAATCAAATTATAGAATATCAACTATTTCCTTATTCTTTTTTATGATCTTTAAATCGAATAAGAAATTGAATTTAATATCAACCAACTTCTTCATATCCTTAATCAAAATTTCAACAAAATGATATTAATCACTGCTTTATCCTCATTTGGACTTATTCTATTACAAATTATTTTAATCTATATTATATTTCTACCAATGTATTAAATAATTAGATAATCATTTTTCTTTCTTAAAAAATAAGAATAATAAAAATTATCTAAGCAATAAATTTTCCTAAAAGAACTAAATAAATTTTAGGAAATTATGAAATAATAAAGTCATTCTATTGAGAGTTTTTCAAATAACAGTATATATACAATAATATATTAAATTAGATAATGCACTTATCAAATTTAAAGTTTAATTTAATACATTATTTGATAGAGTTTTGGCTTAAAGATTAACCATTAATCCTCAATGTCAAATACTTTAGCAATTTAAATATCCAAGAAAAAGTGTTCATTTCTCTTTGGACATTTCTAAAACTATTAAAGAAGGAAAAATTTATGATAATTATTATGAATAATAGAATAACAACACTCCAAGAAAAGATTACTTAAAAAGAACCTTTAGTTTTAGAGTTGAATCAAATTGATCAAAATTTTTAAAATATTGGTATTTTTTATAAACTTAATTAATTTTTTTAAATCATATTAAAATCCCATCTAAAAGTAATTATAATAATTTTTCTTAGGCTCACATCAATTTCAAATTTAGTTAATCAAACAAAATTTATGAAAAAATATTTCGAAGGTATTATTAATAATAAAAAAAACAGTTTTTATCGATTTTAAATAATGTTCCCAAAAACAAAATTCAAAGCTGATATATAATATAATTAAGCATATAAGCATAATTTATGGAATCAGAGTAGATTAGTTTAATTTTAAAAATTTGAGGTTGATACTATATTATAATTAATATTATTCCTTTTAGTATGAAATATGAATCAAAAATCAATTTCACATAAAGTTCTAAGACATATTTCCTTTAACTTTTTCAATTTCTTTAATACATACTTTTATTCTTTTTTATTTAAATTCGTTTATAAGTTTTAGATGTATTCATAATATTTAATGTATAAACGTTTTTCTAATATATTTCTACTATTAATTGTTTCTTTATTATGCATTTTGCATTATAGCTCATTGTAACAGTATAGTTTATGTATATATTAAGGAAGGAAACTATTATTTTCTATCAATAAGGTTAAGATTTAATTTGAAGTAATTTTTGATAAACCTAAAAGGTATTTCAGAGATATTCTTTAAATTTTCAATAATTTTTATTACTCCTGATTGTGCTTGGTCATCAACCCTCCTTAAAACTATGAAATTTATGGATTATCATTCATTTTCCATATGTTAATTTTCGTTGAGTAAGTCCTTTTTTATGCTATACCCTAAAGGGTGATAGTATTGCTTTTTATTTATTTATGTAATGATTAAAGATATAATAAAGTTTATTTATTATTTTTAATGTTTAAACTTAAATCTTAATATTTTTATACATTTGGAAATATCCAAGTTAATTTTTCAAATAGAAAATTATCTTTATATTTAAAGTGAAAATAGTCTTTTTTTTAATCGATTCTTATATTTTTATCCTCACAATTTAGTTTTGATATTAAATCCATAGATGAAGGTACATTTTATCTTTAAAATAAGATTTTTTTGTTATTTTAGGATTTTAAAAAATCCATTTAAAATTATTCAGATCTAAATTTCTAACAGATTGTTAAATTTTAATCATTCAATAAAACATCACATTATTAAACTAATTTGAATAAAATTTCTTATATTTTATTTGCTTCATTAAAAAAAATATTATCATAACCAAGCTAAGTTACTAAATATTAATGCAAGAATACATAATATTTTAATATTTTATAAAAAATTCTAGGTTTCATATGATTCTTTAAAAAAAAAAAGGTAAGAGCGTGATTCTTATGGTAAAATTTATAAAGTTTACAAATTGATTTACTCAACAAATATATTTCTATATTAAATTTCAATAATTTCTAAAAATAATTTTATGGTTACGTTGGCATAAGCATATCATATATCTATTTAACTCTGTTACCTTTATTGGTAAAATAGATTAAAAATCAATGTATTCTTATTCCAAGGTAATTATACCCATTTAGGAGGTGTTGTTTTCATTTTTTGAAGATTTTTTTACCAGTGTGGTTTGAGTGATTAAATAATTTTAAGATTCCTACATCTTTCTTTTTTTTTTATTATTTTTCTATAATTTATATTGATATTTAATTTTAAGTTTTATTTCATTATTTTTCTATAAATTATATTGATATTTAATTTAAGTGTAAATTTATATCCAAAATTATATTCTTTTTTCAAGTGGAATGATCAGAAATTTAGGAATACAGTATTTTGATTTAATTATTTAATGTAGAAATTTATATTTAATTGAGTTCCTTATTAAGAATAATTTTGATTTAAATTATTAAAAATTATATGATTCTAACAGATATTTTTTTTATTTTTTTTTATTGAGATCTTTTTGAAGGTTTAAAGAAATAAAAAAATTAAGAATAAAGCATTTGTTAATATCAAATAAAAAAATAAATATTTGTAAAGGTATTTTAATGTTATTTAACTCTCTTTAAATTCCAAATATCTCTATTAAAGTAAAATAATTTAATCAAATGCTTCATTTATTATTAAAATCAAAAAGGAATATTTTATGATTGCAACTTTAAAATTTTAAGAATAATCATAAAAAATTACAAGATTTTTATTTGTTATTTAATCTTACATTAGAATTTGCAATAGATCAATAAAGTTAGTTAAATTAAAATAGTTAATTTAGATATAAAAATATAGATTATAAGTTTCTCACAATAAATTATGTGGGATAAAAAACAGAAATAAATTTATTCAGAAAAATCTTAATAATTTATTTAAATTTTCAGCTAAATTGATTATAAATTTGAGTATTGATTACAATCATTCATAAAAGCTTTCATATCATAATAATGAATTTGTTGCTAATAAAAATTTTTAAAGTATGAATAAATATAGATGTTTATAAAGAGAATTGAGATAATCTAGGGAAGTTCTCAAATCAAATAAATTTAAATATAGTCTTTATCATAATAAAATAATATTCAAAGATATTATTATATAAAATAATTTAATTTAGGTCTAAAATTTTATTATGAAATAAAGTTTGATTACTTTTAATAGTAAAAATATTTTTTTGATTTATTTTCTAACGGAGAAAAAAAATAAAAATTGAGATTTAAAGGATAATCTTTTTTTTAAAGAAGAATAGGAATGTTAAATCTGAAGAAATCTCTTTCTTTCTTAAAACTTGATTTAGGATTTTCTTTTATTATAATAAATAATTAAAGATGTTTAATTCCATTTAGAAAGGATTATAGAGAATAGATATATTTGGCTAAACAATAACTCTTAACATGAATAAAAATGCAAATTATACAACATCATTTGGTGGTTGTTCTTCAATAATGATAATTTGTTTGTTGAGTCTTATTTTCTATTCAAACATTGCAGATTTTTTTACAAAAGCAAATGTGTATTATAATTCCTAAACTGTATTTTCTAATGATCCTAATTACATGAAAATGAATGATAATAATTCAATGTTTGCTTTATCAATAGACTAAAGCAATTTTACAGATTTTCCATTTTTTAATATTACAATGGAATAAAAGTAAGAATTTATCGATCTAGAATATATGAAAGATCGTTAAATGGGACAATAAAAAAATCAACAATATAAATACCTCTAGAGCCATGTACATTGGATAGATTTAATAATGTAGTTGAATAACAGGATATCGATACTAATTTTAATGACTCATTTAACTATTTAGGGATGAAATAATGGTTATGTCCAAAGTAATTTATATGAATTATATAGGATTAATTATTCACTGGAGTTATAAGGAACATACTCCAGTGAAACATTTAAATTTATCAAAATAATTGTATCTGATTGTTAGAATAAATCTAATTCAACTTATTGGAATCCTGTCTGTGCAAATGAAGATTAAAAGTAGTTATATTTAAATACATATGGACAATTTAAACTTTAAGTCTTTCAAATAAATACTATGGTTAATCCATAAAAGGCTTAAAATTATAAAACTATGTATTTAGATAGTGATATGTACTTTTCATTTGTACCTAATAAATTATCAAGATTAGCTAATGTTTATTATAGATCATATCTTGTTAATAATGATTAAAGTTTATTACCTTATGAGTATATAATTGATATAAAGATTAGAGATATTTAGAGAGAGGAAATAATAGTAAGAAAAGCTGAAGATTTTAGAGATTTAACTGAGTTAGGTAGAGATACAGATGATATCTATGCAACAATATATTTAAGAAGAAGTCCTTTTAGTGAAATAATTGATAGAAATTATTAAAAGCTTGGTGATCTCTTATCTTATTTAGGAGGATTTATGTAAATATTTAGAGTAATATTTGGATTTTTTATTGCATTCTATAATAGAACATCTATGTTAATAGAATTAGCAAATAGATTATATGATTTTAAAGAAGTTACAAATAGATCTTATGTGAGAAAATGTGCTTTTACTTAAAATATTGGTGTAATTGCAACTCCACCAGATGAAATGAATACTAGTATAAAAAATCTACCAAATAATGATTTATAAAAAGTTGAATGGAAACAATTCATATATAAACTTGTTGAAAGATCTTAACCAATTAAATTAAATTTAAAGATTCTTATAAATGAATTAAGTTGTGGATATTTCTTCAATAACACAAACTCATAATTTTTTACAAAAGCTCTGTATTAATATTAACCTATTTTAAAGGATCAAAATTAATAATGAATTAGATTTACATAATATTCTTCATTAATTATAAGAAGTATCTAAATTGAAATCAGTATTACTGTAAAAGCCTCAGTAAATTCTATTTAATTTTACTCCAAAACCAATCATCACTCTAAATTAAGAGAATAATGTACCTTCAAGAATAGAACTTGATTATTAAAATAGATAATCATATATTCGAAATAAAGAAGATACACTAAATGAAGAACTATTTACTTAACTTTAAGATGTAACTAAATTAATTATTAAGGCTTATAAAACAGTAATAGAAGAAATGGAAAATAATGAAAACAATCTTATTTGTCAAAAAACTATTAATTCTAAGTTGATTAAATAAATTGATAACGAATTAGGAAAATTCTTAAAAAAAAGACGCTTAAGCTGTTTAAATTAAGAAGAAATCTCTTGATTGATTAGAATTTAATGATTATATGGATGATAGTTAATTAATAATAAAAATCATTTTTAGAATTCAGTCTGATATTATTAATTTTAATTATGTCTTAT
Source organism: Paramecium sonneborni (assembly GCA_905182985.1). Classification (NCBI taxonomy): domain Eukaryota; phylum Ciliophora; class Oligohymenophorea; order Peniculida; family Parameciidae; genus Paramecium; species Paramecium sonneborni. The sequence goes on from CAJJDN010000056.1 coordinate 259,188, forward strand.
CATACTTAATTAGAATTGCCCTTCTTCTTTCATAATCCATTTATTTATATCATTCTAAATTCATCCTCGTAGCAGTATTTTAGTCAATAACAACAATTTATCTATTATTCATCTATTCAAAAAATATATATTCAGCCATATCAATCATAAATATAATTAAATATCTCATTGAAACAACTTTTCCTGAATAAAGCTCCTAAAATAAATTTAATTGTGGATAAATTACAAATTATTCTTCTTTGATAATAGTTCTTATTTGGATTGTATTTCAATAATGAAAAAAAAATAACTTATTTTATTTTACATTATTAATTTAAATTATTCTCAAAAAATTTAATGTATTTCATTCTTTTATTTTCAATAATTAAGATTTATTGATTTATAATTACATCATGAAATTTAAATTTGATTAATCTATTAACTTGAAAAAATTAAAAAAGAAAAAAACCCAATATAAGATAAAAATGATCATTTTCCAAAGAACAAACAACGCGAAGCCTGAGGTCCATTAAAATAGCATGGATTAGACCTAAAAAGTACAGTATTTTTATTTTTAATTCCATCAATCATCAAAAATTCATAATCTGGAACTCTTCCGGTTTTTGCACAAGACAAGGATGTTAAAGATTCTCCATAATTTTATAACTATTTCTATTCCTCATTCATACTCTTTTTTAATCCTTTAATATATCACAAGGTAAAATAGGCTTCAGCATATTTAATACTACAAAAACTGGTACAAAATTAAGATCAACTAAAGATAGTTCTAATCCATTCACGTATTTTTTATCTTTTAACCATTCTCCCATTTGCTAGAATCGTTTTATTAACCATTCTTTTAGTTTGACAAATTTCTATTCCTTTTAAAAATGAATTTACTTCTTATTCTGTTGTAAAGATGAATTAGTACAGATTTTTTATTATCTCATTTGAATATTCAAATTTAGCTCTGTCTAATGCTTTCTAAATAGGATCATCTGGCATTAATTTAGGTGGTGTAATTTCATCAATGTATTCCATTATTGCTGCTGATTCAAATAAAACAACTAAGAATTTAATATTAAATGATACCTTCTTCACCAATTATTAAAATAGGTACTTTTTCGAGAGGACTAATTTTTATAAACCAATCAGGTTTATTATGAATTTCTATAAACTTGATTTCAAATTTAATATTTTTATGACACATTACTGTAAGCACTTTCATACAATAAGGACATATTTTAAATGCCACAAGAGTATGTTTGAATCTTTTATCCATCGCAAATTTAATCGATTTATTTTGTTATTCTTATTAATAATTTACAATTTTTTTAAAGATAATTCTTAATTCTTTAATATGCTTTTTGAGAATAAAGAAATAATTTATATTATAAATCAGAAATAAAATATTTTGTTTAATAGAAAAAAATAATTATAGTTTTGTAATTTGATTTGTTTAATATTATTTTAAGAGAGTAAAATTGGTGAAAATATTTCAATATTTGCAATAAAGTTTAAATTTAAAGAAAAAGTGATAAATAGTAAATAAATATAGTTTCGATAATTATTTTTTTATTAAGGTCAAACAATTTTTAATTCAATTAATTTATCAATTAATATTTATTTGCCATCGCATTTCTAAGAAGTACAGGAAATTAAAATTAATTCTAATTAATCTTGTTTTAATTGATAATTAGATTGATTACTATGAAAAATGATTGTTAAAAAGCTAATAATAATCTTATGTCAAATATTGGAAGAAAGATAAAAAAACTGTAATTTATTTTATTAGATAAAAGAATAGGATAATTTAGTTTTATATTTAAAAAAAAAGTTAAGGATTATTTAATTGTATTGATCATCAAAAAACAAGTCTTGAGTGTATTTATAATGAAGATAGAGAACAACAGTGAATATTTATTGAATATATATTATTTATTATTTTGTATGAATCAATTCTAAAAAGTATTCAAAGATTTTTGGATAATGATAATGATTACACTTTTGATAATGTTTTAAAGTATATTTGGAGAAGGATCTTTAATTATAACAATTCTTATTGTTGGAGTTTAGATATTGAATGTAATGTTGAGTTTTATTTCCAAAACAAAGAAATATACAATACAATTTGAAATGCTTTAGTAATGGATATTACTTTTTGGATTATACATGAGTTCAAAATTTGATACAATGCTAATATTGGCATTGTGTTGTTTAAAAGAGTTCTTTTTTTGTAAAATAAATGCTGAGTTGCCTTTACCTAATAAACTATAAATAATTTACTTAGTTGTTTCTGATCTTATCCTATTTACTATAATCTTATTAGAAGACAATAATTAAGTATATTTATCAATTACAGCTATAATGGTTCATTGGCTAATTTTATTTCATATTTCTAAATCAAAAATAATTAGAAAAAATATCGATAGTTCTACATAGCAAGAAATACATGATAAAATAATAATTGATAGTGCTGGAAATACTTAGAATCATTCACGTTTAAAAGTATAAGAAAAGGGAAGTAATCATGAAAGTCCAAGACATGATAAAGACAATAAGTTAGAAATTTTGAGCATATTTCCTTAAGGAATAGGGTTAATAAAGATTTATGAAAAGAAGATAGAATTGGAATATCATAATGAAAATTTATTAAAATTATCAATGGCAAAATAATCAGATTAGATTTTAACATCTTTATTTTGTTTAGAATAATAATAGGTTTAATAAGATTAAGAAAAGTAATAATATGATTATAAAAATTCAATGAGTTCATTTTCTACTTTTAAATAAACTCCAATTCCTTGTAATTTAATTAATAAAGCTTCTAGAAATGATAAGAGATCTTTAACTAATAAGATGTAAACCTCTTAAAAATTAGAATTATTTAGATAAAATTCAGTTCTAAATAATTTAGAATACAAAGGTGTAATATCAAAGAAATGTGATACATTGGAGGAATCGGTAATGTTAATTAATAATTTAGATATTGGAATAGGAATTAATATATATTTCATCTTAAATGAGAAAAGTCGATTTTTAAAATTAAATGAAATATTAAAATCAATTAATTTAAGAGCATATAGTAATTTTGGGTTATTAAAAAGGATTAGATGGTAAAAAGAATAGAACAATAGAAGTAAAATTGTATAACGCATTAATTATTGATGTTCCTTATATTTTAATGCTTACTCGAGATATAACTCATAGAGATTATATATCATAATTACGTGATTATAGTAAATAGAAATCAAAGACCTTATCATTTGTAAGTCATGAATATAGAACACCATTGAATTGTATAATTGATATGTTAGAATAAGGAATAGATTAAGATTAGAAATATTCATCATAAACAATGATAATGGAGAAGGATGTTCGTAGATCAACTAAAACTAATATTCCTATTAAAATGTCAAAATAAATCAAAATAGCATTAGATCATGCAAAATATTTATAAAATTTAAGTGATGATTTATTAGATTTGGCATAAATTAAAGTAGGAAAATTTAAAATCAATAAAGCTAAATTTAATTTTAATTAATTATTGGAAACTTGTGTAGATTTATTTCAAGTTATGGCAGATAAAAAATAAATTATACTTTATATTAATTATGAAAATAAAGCTCCACGATATATTTATTCTGATCCTAGTAGATTAAAATAAATCATGATAAATTTATTAGGAAATGCATTTAAATTCACTGATGAAGGATCAGTAACAATTAAAGTGACTTAAATTAATTTAAGATTAGAAGTATCAGTTATTGATACTGGAATTGGAATGACTGAAGAAGATTAATTAAAAATATTTTAAGCATTTGGAAAAGGCAATAGTGAGGAACATAAAAAAATGAATAAATCAGGTGTAGGATTAGGACTATTAATTAGTAATCAAATTCTGTAGAATTTAAATTAAGATGTATAAAACGGATTAAAATTTAAATCTTAATATAAAAAAGGTATAATAGTTAATATGATTGAAATTAGGTTCAACATTTTATTTTTAGATTCAATATTAAGATATAAATGAGATAAGATCATTAAATAGTATGGAAGAAAGAAATTAAGATAGTGAAGAATCTATTATAATGTAATAATAATAAGAAGAATCTATTCATTAAGTTTATGTTAATAATTAGGCTTCCATTTTTAAAAGATCAACAAAAGCAATAGAAACCACATAAATTTTAATAGTTGATGACGTATGTTTGAATATTGATATGTTAAAAAGGAGATTATTATAACTGTAAGATATATTTATAATAAATAGTGGATAGGATTAAGTTGATTCTGCTACTAATGGATATTTGGCTATAGAAAAATGTTAAAAGAAATGGTAAGCAAATGAAGATTATTATAAATTAATCTTTATGGATTTGGAAATGCCAACAATAAATGGAATTTAGACAACTAAAAAGATTTTAGAATTATCACTAAAATTTGGAATTGATGTTAGAATAATTGGATGTTCTGCATATGAAAGTTCAGACTAAAAATTAGAATGTCTTAATGCTGGAATGAAGGATTATTTAACCAAACCTATTCAATTATAAGATCTCAAAAGAATTGTGTAATAGTATTTATGATCTTTTTTATTATGACACTTATTATTTGTTTGTGATAAACATTTTAATACTTTTTATTAGAATCAATAAAAATAACAATTTTTTTAATTGAGCCAAGACTATTTTTTATTTAATTTTAATTTTTCCTTAATGGATCCTCATCAACAATGTAAATACATTTAAGAAATCTCTTATTAAGAGAACGATCAGGTTTTATGAATCAATATTATAGCTAAGATAAAGAGTTTCAGAACTTGAAGCAAAAAATGCTGAATTATAAGATGAAGTTGAAACATTAAATGATCTATTAGAATAAGAGAAGGGGAATTGTTTATAAAAAGACAAAGCTATATAAACATTATAGGTTATGAATTAGGATTTAAATTACAGAGTATCTGATTTGTAAAATAAAGTTGCAGAAAAAGACACTAAAATTTAGGAACTTCAAAATATTATAAAATAAAAAGATGATCAAAATATGTAGATTAATAAAGATTTAAGGAAAATTGGAAGTAAATCAAAATAATAAAGAAGATAAAGCAATCCAAAAAAATAATGAGTTATTGAATTTTACTGTATTCTAATTATATTTCAAAATATTATAAATGAATAAACCAATATATCGTGAGTACTCAAATTTAAAAGGTGATGATGGTGATCCTAATAATACTATTTTAATACAAATTAAAGAGGATAATAGTCATTATCCTATTGAAAATTCAATAAAACAAACTTTAAATGAATATAACAAATGCTTGGAACCAAACATTTTTTCACCTTCTAAATATAACAGTGATAGATAAGATTTAAATATAGATACTTAAAAAGAAACAAAAACTCCAAGACTTGTAATTTAGAATATAACAGACTCTGATAAACTTATAGAAATAACAACTACTGATCATTATGAAAAAGAAGAACCTACAAAACCTTAAAAAGGAATGTTAGGTTTAGAGACTGTGGAATATCAAAAAAAAAGAATCAAATTCAGAAATCCGACTTATGAATTTAAAGAGAAATAAAAGAAGATTTTTAATTGGAAATCAGAAGCAATGAAAAAATGGAAAATCAATCTTATAATTATTTTTTTTGTTCTCAAATTAGAAAAGAGAGTAAACCATAAACCTTAATTGAAACGATAAACACAAACAATAACTAATGAAAATACTAATAAAAAACTTAATTAATCAGAAAATAGAGTTAAAAAGATTTGTTTTTCAATATTAAAAATGATGTTTGGATTATTTGTTGCTTTGCTTATCAGTTTCATGTTGTTACCATTTATTTTGATTTCAGATTTATTCTTAAGGATCTACACTTATATTAGTTTATATGTAAAGTATGCTATGTCCTATGATAACAAATGTTACAGGATAATTCTATTGATGCAATTTTATATATATGCTTTAGCCATCGTAATAGCATTGTTAACTAATCTCTATCAAACTTTGATTACGTCTGTAGAATTCATATACAATATTGTTGGTACAATCTAAAATAATATATCCAATATTAGTAGATTATTATATCATACTATTAACACTCATTTCTCTAAATCAAAATGAATAGAGTTATTTTTACTTTAATTAATCAACAATTACAATATTAATGAAATCTTTAACTATCTTTTACATTCTCAAAATAATTATTATATTTATTTTTTTAAAAAGCATTAAATATATATCCTATTACTAAAACAAATTTTAACAAAATGATTATCATTTTTTAATTAAAAAAAAAATAAAATTAATTATGTAGTAAATCGAAAAGGAAGAAGAAATCTTTAATGATGATAAATTGATTGAAATCATTCAAAAAATCATTGTTGGAGTTAATGGATTTGTCGATTTAAAGTAGTATATTGGTACAAATAAGCCATCTTTTGGTGTAATTCAATAAATTATAATTAGTTAATCTAAAATCATTTTGAAAAGGTTTTAGAATAAGGTAATACCTAACTGTTCTAGTAGAATATATAGAAAATACTTGAAGGATTGATTTAAAACAATGTTTAAAGAGTCTTTATCAGAGTTTTATTTTAATATTTAAAATAAAATCAAGACCAATTAAACCTTAAACAGTTTTAAGACTCAGGAATAGCTAAAATTTGGAAGAATTTATAATTCTAAGAATTGAATGAATTTATTATTCTTTTTTAATTGTAAGATTAAATTACTGAATAAGAGTAAAATTTATAATTATTTTAAGTTTACTTAATCATTACTTAGACTTGGTTTAACAAAAGAAATTTGATGATGCATTCTTGTTGTATTAGAATTTAAAATTGCCAAAGAATTATTTTTATAATTTAGTAGATTAAATGGGAAATAATAAAGATGCTGGAAAAGCTGCTGATTTCATCAAAAAATTAAATTATGATCCAGAAAATTATCCTAAGATAGTTGAAAGACTAGAAAAAAGCTGTATTAGATATTTATCCAAAGAGTATTCTTGGTTTTAATGTGAAGAAAAGCTCTTGTACAATTAATCTTTATTAGTTTATTATTGTGAAGATGCATATTATCACAATTATAAAAAAGAAGCACTTTCAATAATTAAAAGAAATAACTTATTAAACCAAATAAAAAAGGAAAATTAAAAAGAATATATAAAATAGGATTTTTAAGAAGGATTTGAAGAAATTCCAAATGTATTGTTTGTTAAAGATGAATTTAAACCAACAGAAGAATTTGTGAATAATGAAAATGGTGTTTATTTGCTTTGCTCTGATTTTGGTTATCAAGAAAATCAAATATTTGTTGTTGATAAAGTTGATTAAAACTATTTTGATGCATGGAAATGTATTCATTCAAGCAAAGCTGTTGGTAATATTAAGAAATAAATTTAATAGGTTATGATTGTGAGAATGTAACACCTTGGACCAAATTAGATTATTAAGGATTTAAAGTCTGTTTAGTTTAAATAGCTACATAAAATCATGTGTTTTTGTTTGACTTTTAGAGACTCTAAAATCATTAAGAATTTAAGGATGATATAAGAAAGTTATTAGAGAATTTTGAGATACCAAAAATTGGTTTAAGTTTGAAAGATGATTTGAAGCACACTGTAAATCATTTAAAATTGAAGAATATTATAGTTAGATCAGTGATAGAATTGTCAAATTGTTTTAAAATGTTAGAAAAAGATCCAAAATTAAAATCATTAGCATATATAACAGAATTTTATTTTAAAAAGAAATTGAGTAAATATGAAACCTGCAGTAATTGGGAATACAGACCTTTAAGAAAGGCTTAAATTCATTATGCTGCTTTAGATGCTATAGCTTCTTTGCACGTATATTTAAAGATGAATGAAATAAATAATCAAATAATAGAAGAAGAAAAGGATGTTCTATAAATGGGATAATGAGAGATGATTAAATAATTTTTTTTTGAGTATATATATAAGTTTGATTTATTTTAAATGTTTTATTTATAAGAAGTTAGAGGTGTATATGATAGAAGTAGTATGTGTAGTATAGTACATTGGAGTATTTGAAATAAATAAATTAATTTAAAAATAAATTTAAATAATGGACCAAGATTTATTGAGACCTTAATATGAAAGTGAAAAGAGAAAGCATAAATTGAAGAGATTAATTTAAGCTCCAAACTCATACTTCATGGATGTCAAATGCCCATAGTGTCAAGCTAATAACACCGTATTCTCCCATGCTAGAGGAATTATCACTTGCATGTAATGATTGCCTTTTATAGTGTTAGTAAATGCTCAAGTCAATTGGGAAGATCAACAGGAGGAAAGTTATAACTCGTTCTTGGAGCAAAATACAAAACAAAAAAATGATAGTATATGATAGTATAATAAATAAACATACAAAGCCACATGTTCAATTTTTAAGAGGCAGTTAATATGGAACTGCTATCTCTTCTTCTAAAAAATATTTATAATCTATTTAATACATTAATATGAAGATAATCGAGATCAATTAATTGATAGAATGTAAGTTTGAAAGTTTAAGGAATATAGTAGATAGAGTGAGTCCATGTTTAAAATAGAGAATATGAAATTATATATATATATCAATCTAATAATTATAAATGTGATAATATAATAAAGAATTTAGAATGAATATTTAATAGCCATAAGGCAAATAATAATGGCCAGAATGTGTTGGTAAGACAGCTGAAAAGCTAAGTAAATGATACTTGCTGATAATGGTAATTTAAAAGTGTAATTACTGCCTTATAATTCAATGGTAACAATGGATTATAGAATGGATAGAGTTAGAGTATTACATGATGGAAATGGAGTTGTTTAACAAATTCCACATGTAGGATGATTATGAATAACTATAATATAATAATATATTATAGATATATTTATAATTGGATAAATATGTAATTGTCATGCTGTGTAGAAATAGAGACAATTGAGGCAAGCTATAGCAACAAGATTTTAGGTTTGGCACATACTTATTTTTTAGACTTTACGATTAAAATCATAAGATGATCCCAAATTCTCGAAGTACTTTGGTGGGATTTATCTCACAACAGTTTTCTTATTAAAATTAAGTTCATATTGAGAATTAAATTCTCCTAGAAATAATAATATGAATTTACCCATCCTATCAACAATATGAAAAGTACTATTAAAGTTTCCAGTAACAAAACTATTAGAATCAATAGTTGATGCAATAGAAAACTTATCAAAAATGCATTCATTTTCATAAAGATCACATAATTTAGATTTAAGTGGTTCAAAGACTTAGACTGTAGCAACAGGTTTATTTGTCATCGCAATATCCCATACTTTAACAGTGAGAAAATCTCTAGAGAATATATATTTCCCATTTCGACTAAAACATGCATCAGATATAGATGTAACAATTTCAGTAAAGAAATTCTTCTTTGCTGGATCTTCTGGTTCAGCCATTGTAATAGCAGTATTATCACAAATACCTGACTTTCTCATATCACATAACTTAATTATTCCTTTGCTTGTAGTATATAAAAATTGATTATCCAAAGTTGGATGAAATGTAGATGATGTAATAACTTCACTTAATTCGTCTAAATTCTCTGGTTTTAAATCAACAGCTACAAAAGCTTTGGATGGTTATTCAATACTCCATAAATAAACTTTTAAATCATCTGAAGTCAAAACAAACTCTTCATTATTAGAGGCAGTTAGTGAATTTATGTGATAATTATGTAAATTTGGAAATACTTTTCTCACACTTTTATTTTTACAATATTTAATTACCTTGGAATTAATCCACTTTCAACTACTTATAATTTTGGCATAGCTAAATCTTTTCCACTTGGTTTAATTACTTTTGTAACATTCTTCTCGCTGATCTTCCATAATTTCACTGTTTTATCATTTGTCGTCAATATATACATATTTTTACCTTATCCTCTTAACCATTAGAGTTAATTAATCTTTTCTTCAATATCAGTACTCTTTAAGAAATCAAACTCCCTAGTATGAGATTGAAGCTCAGTTAAATACCTATACAATCGCTTAAAATTTATACTAATAATCTGCTTTATCTTTCTTCTTACTTTATGGAACTTCAAACACTATTAATCTTCCTGCTCTGTCTCCCAAACCTAAAAATCTTCCTGTCCTTTCAAATTATACTGCTGATATAATGTCCTCATCACTAACATTATCAGAAGAAGCTTTGTCTCCAAATACTTACATGAATTTCCAATCTTATTTCTTCATTTTATTTTTTTAATTAAATATATCAAACTATTATGTAATTCATTCACATTAATCATTCTTCAATTACAATTAATGCTGGAAATATCCCCGATTTATTTTCTGATATTACCTATTAAATATGAGCTGGTACAATAAACTTTGCAAATTCATAAGGTTTTTCTTGAAATTTAATATATGGATTATCTTATTCAATATCTGTATATTAGATAGTACCAAAGAATTCATCTTGACCAGCATAAGCACACAAACAATACTTAAATCCCTTTTCTAATTTAATCTTTTGCTAAAATTCAATTAAATAATTATTGTCATCTACCTTTTTAAATTCAGGATCATAAATAGAAAACTCTTCTTCATACAAACATTCCCTTAAATTGAATCCTTTATGCAAAGTATACTTAATTTTATGTGGAGCTTCTTTGAAATTAATAGGTTATTCAAAATAGATTCCATCAAAAAATATTGGTTAATGAAATCCTTTTAAAAGTAATCCATTTGATTTAGGTTCAAAAACACAAACTACAGCAACATTTGCATCAAATAAAATTCCATTATTCTCCAAAACAATACTTTCATCTCTTTTCAATAATCTTTTAATTGTTAAATCCGTTTGATATTCTACTTGATTGTTTATAGCAACAAGAGTTTTTTCTAAATTTTCCTATAAATCTTTTAAATTTTTCTTTAAAGTTATCTCATATGAGTGTTTTAATTTTTAAATGTTTTATTTTTCTAGTTTTATTTCCTCCAAGACTGACCTACCCTCAATTTCACAAATATTTTTTAACCAATCTATTATATCTATTGTATCATAAGCATCATATAATCCAATCATTTCTTTTGGCATACATCTAATTGTAGTATTCATAATTGATTGTTCTATGGAATCTAATATCTACAAAGCTTTTGCTTTAAATTTTAAGAATGATTTTATCACATCCAAAAATTCATCGTTTTTTACACAGTACTGCAATTATTCTAAGTTTTTAAAAACACTATTTCTTTGTTATTACATTAATGAATTAATCAAAATAAATAAATTAATTTCTCACTTCTAAATAAAAAATTATAAAATTATCAAAGACTTTCTGATGAGATTTCTCAGTTATTTTAAATACAATATTAATTTTTACTCCATTATAATGTTATTAAATTTGATCAAATAATCATCAAAAATATCTAAAATGAAATTTTGACCATTATTTTCTATGGATGTACTGAAGTATCATCAAAGTAACGATACAAAGAGCATCAATTATCTCTTTGTAAACTTTCCTTATGATCTCAGACATATATATATTTTTTATGGATTATTGTTTTTCATCAATGAAAAAACTAATTAATTTCTATTCTAAAAATATTAAACAAAAAATAAATGCTTTTAAACTAGATTCATTTGTTGGTTTCACTCATTAATTTTTTAATTATCATTTCTTAGTTACTAGATTAAAATTAAAAGAATCAGATTATAAAAAAATTTTCTGGTTTTGAAAAACAACTTTATTGCTCAATTCATTAGAATAATCAAAACTAAAGGAATATTAATATAATATAGAGTCTTTCCTCTCTCATTGATAAGCACTCCAATGTATGGATCTAATTATTTCGAAGCTAATAATCATTTTCAAAAATATTTAAATATCATTCCTTACTTTAATAATAAAATAACTAATCTAGCTTTATCCTTTGTTATTAATATTACTGCAAAATTAGTATTCTATCCTTTGGAAAAATTGAGAACCAAAAAATATAATTTAATCTCTTAAACTATCAAAAACATATTTTAATCAAATATCTGAAATCATTAGTATATATAGATTTATTAGAGATTGCTTAATAGTTGTATTCTAAATGGAATTATTTTCTATCTATAACAAATTGATGACATTATTTATATTGGATAACATAATTATCATTTAAAATCATAATTATTTTATGATATCGCTATTATTATAATTTAATTTTATTAAACACATCATATTAAGCTTCAATTTAATACATTTACCTTAATCTAAATTTGAAAATTGAACTCAAGTAATTTATAGGATAAATTAAGAAGTAAATTATTAAATCTAATCTATTAAATCAATTAATCTTTATGTTTGATAATATTAAAATATTATTAAAATTAAACATTTCTGATGGAAAGAATAAATTCATGTAATATTTATTATAATTAGAATAGATTTAAAAGCTTGTGATATATTTGCTCAATCACCTTCCTTAGGAATGAATCATTAATCCGCATATTAATCATCATTTGGTGGATTTACATCAATAACAACAATTTTTCTTGTGTTTCTCTTTTTCTCTACTAATTTTCTGGACTATTTGGAAGGAAAGAACATTATAACAAAGTAAACTTAAGTTTATGATAATGATCTTTCCAATCTTCAACTAGATGATGAAGATTTCATAATAGCACTTGGAATTGAATAATCGAACTTTTTGTCATAACCTTATTTTTCAGTTACTCTTCAATAAAGGTAATATCTTCGATTTAATATATCAGAGAATACGAACGATTAGACAATGGATCAATTAAAAAAAATATTACATAACTTCCACTTGAACCATGCACACCAGAAAGATTCCAAAAGGTATTCCAAAAATATGGTAAAAACTTTTCAGAAGACTTTAATCATTTGAAATTAGAGAACTTATTATGTCCAAAGTAATTGTTATGAAATATATCATAGAATTAACATAAGCATGAATATTGGTGGTACATTCGCATGTAAATATAATTTTTATGTTTAGCAAACTATTTTAATTTTCTTAAAATTGATGTTGCCCCTTGCAATTAATCTTTAATTTCAGAAAATAGTACATGCGCCTCTAATGATATATTATAAAACCAATTAAATAAAACAGGAGCATTTAAAGTATAAGTCTATTTAATAAACAAAGTATTAAATTTTCCCAATTTATTTAGGTTATTAATCCAAATAAAATTGGATCAGATTATATTTCAGTATTTTTAGATGATTCAAGTTATTTATCATTTGTACCTAAAAAATTAAACAAGTATGCAAATATTTATTTTCGTGAATATAAGTTTAAGAATAATTTAGACTTCTATCCATTTAAGTAAAAATGATAATTATCATAGTGATAACTAAAAGTTAAATTTTATATCTATAGATAATACAGAAACCAAAGAAGTAATTGATTTAGGAACTGATTCTGACTCATCATTTGCTGCTTTTTATTTAAGAAAAAGTCCTATTATAATATCTGTAGAAAGAAATAATCAAAGTGTGTCAGATTTATTGTCTAAATTAGGAGGATTGCTATAAATATCTCTTATTGTTATGGGATTCATAATAGCAGCTTATAACAAATAAACAAGTATTTTATTAAGTGTAAATTTAGTGATGGTAGAGCTGTCGAATAAAATATATGAATTTATTTTAGATGTGGATGAATAAAATAAATAGCATTAATTAAATCTTGAATTAATTAATAATGTCTACGAGGATCGCCAATTTAGGCATGAATACTATATAAATAAAGAAGGATAATAATAACTTATACCAAATAGTTAAATCAAACATAAAAGTAAAATATTTAGGCTTTTTGGCAAAGGATAACCTGAATAACATATTATTTTAACTGATCGACCAACTACTGAAAATAATAATGAATGTATCAATTAATTTTCTTATGAACATGATGAAAAGAGTAATTAGTTTACATAACAGGCTATAAGGGATCATGGAGTTTTGGCTCAAAAATTAAAATGTGTAAGTGGTCTAGATTATTTCAAAAAATAGATTAATTTAATTTTAAATAGATCGTAACCATTAAAGTTTAATATTTAAATATTTCTTAATTAGTTGTGTTTTAAAAAAGTCTTTAAAAATTCTCAATCAGTTTAATTTTATAATTCTGCACTGTATTTTATCTTATATAAATTTAAGTGATAAAATAAATGAGTAATTAGATGTATTCAATATAATGATTAAAATAAATGAAATTGATAAAATGAAAGAAATATTACTAACTAATTCATAACAATTATTATTCAATTTTACATCAAAACCTATAATATCTATGGAAGAAGAAAAAGAAATGCCATTCAATAGAACTATTTTAGAGGAAAGAGCTAGAAATACTATGTAAATTTTATTTATAAATAGAAATGAGACATTATGTGATGAAAAAAATAAGAAATTAAAACCAAAAAAGATTTATAAGTAATTTAAGCGAACAGTTAGTTTAGATAGAGATATGAGAATTTATAATAGAATTTACAGAGTAAGATCATCCTAATTTTAGGCTTATGACACAATTCTTCAATAGAGTTCAGAATAGAACCCTTAACATGATATCAATAAAAAACTAATAAAAAAACTTGGAGATGAAATACAAGCAATTTTTAAATTATCTAAATTACTTGATTTTGATGGATTAAGGAGACTTCGTGCAAATTCGAATAATGATGTATTCTGTCGAAATACATAAAATTTACCAGAAGAATTGTTAAGTAAATGATTGATCTTTTTATTTAAAATATAATTAATGCAAACTTTAAAGTGGGGTATAATTTATTCAATTACTCAGGCCTCTAGAGAGTGGATGTTTTTGGTTAAATAGTGTTTCTACGTATGAATAAATAAGCTTATTATCGTACTAAAATTGGTGGAGGTTTCTCTATTGCTGTGCTTTTTATTATGATTTATTTTTACTCTTAAAGTCTTTCATCCTTTTTTTTAAAAGAATACTTGAAAGTTGTTTCATCAAATTAGTATGAAGACTAAATTCAACAAATAAAAATTGATGATTCTGAATTCATGATTGCATTTAAGATAGAGTAACATAACTTTACTATGTCACCTTATTTCAATTTAACACTAGAATAAAAGTAGTTTTTTTTCATTATTTAAGGCAATATCGAAGAAATCAAAATGGATCATAAATCAAGAACTCTATCAATTTTCCATTGATTCCTTGTACTTTAGATAGGTTTTAGAATACTTTCTCAAAATATCAAATAGACTTTAAAGAACAATTCAATTCTCTTGGATTAGATGATTTTCTTTGTCCATAGTATAAATATATTCATAAAGTAGATAAAACTCCTCTTTCTTTATGGGAGGAACTTACACAAGTTTATTTTTATTTTAATTTAGGTAGTGATTTTTAGTTTTTAACATTGTAAATAAGTAAATGTGAAAATAATGAAAAAATAAATTGTGCATCACAACAAAAAATAGATGAATATTTAAAAAGCATGGGATCTTTTAAAATCTCAATTTATACGATTAATCAAGTAATTGATTATTATTATTTTAGATCATTAATCCATATAAATAAGAATATAGATCTGTATTTTTAGATGATTAAATTTATTTTACATTTGTTCCAAATTAAATAAATAGAAAAGCTAACATTTATTTCAAGAAATATGAATTTCTAAATGATTAGAGTCTTATGCCATTTAAGTGAAATTATATTAATTGTCTTAGTGACATTGAAGAAGATACTGTCTTTCAAATAGACCTAACTGATATTAAAGAAATGTCAGATATTGGAACTTCAACTGATTAGTTATTCGCTACATTCAATTTTTAACTTAATCCATTTAAAACAAAGTTTGTTCGAAATTATCAAAAAATTGACGAATTACTCTCAAATCTGGGGGGTATCCAATAAGCTTTTTTCTTTTTTATTGGTTTAATAATAGGCCTATACAACAGGATCTAATGTAATTAAATATATAAAAAAAAGTTCTGATAGAGTTAGCGAATAAATTGTTTGAGTTTTAAATAGATTCAACACTGTAAAATAGATAACATTAAGAAAATTTAGAATTAATTGATGAATTTATTTAACATAGAGAAGATCATATTCATGGGAATTCTAATGAGAATATAGATGAATTAGAAAACTAATAAATGGAAGATAAATTATCGCCTAATATTTCTTAAAGGTATAATCTATTAAATCTATTTGTAAATACTGGTGGAACTTAAACAAAAAATACAAATTATTCAAAAACATGTAAAGAAACAAAAAGGTAATAATATAAGATGGCTGAAAAATTAAAATTAATAAGTGGTTTAGATTATTTTTAAAAACAAATAATTAAAATTATCGAAAGACAGAAACCTATCCATTTAGATTTTTTAATATTTTGTAATTATATCAGTTGTGGAAGATTATTTAAGAATAATCCTAGAGTTATACTTATGAATAAAGCTTTGTATTTCTAAAATATAATTTTAAGTGAAAACATTTAAGTTTAATTGGATGTTCATCATATTCTCTTAAAATTAAATGAACTAGACAAACTAAAGGAAATAGTTTTAAATTATAAATAGCTCCTAATGTTTAATTTTACTCCTAAGCCATAAATAAGTATAGAAAACAATGCAGCACAACCTTCAAGGCAGTTAATTGAAGAAATAGTTAAAGGGCCAGGAATAATAGAAAAGTATCTTTATATTAAAAGTTATAGTGACAATTTCATGTAACCTAGCTTATAAGGAGATTATTTAATATATTCTAAAATTTTTAATGTAAAATAAAATTTTAGTTTAGGCTTATGATGACATTCTTCAATAGATTGATACAGTATATGCAAATAAAGCCCTTATATAAAAATTAGGACCTGAATTATAAATCGTATTCAAGTTGTCTAAAATAATTGATATCTAACACAAAATTTATAATAAACAACGCAATCCAACTAGAAGAGGAGCTAGGCAAGAGGATGAGGAAGATCTATGTGTTAAAATGTTTGAATAATAAAGTTAATGAAGTTAAACATATTTTTAATAAATCAATTCAAAAATATTGCTGGAATAGGTTTACCAGTTATTATTTTACATCCTGCGCAGTGAAGTAATGATACAGCTGGATATATTGGACCTTATTTTAATTTTTCATCAGTGTATGCTGTTCCCATTAATTCTCCATTTAAACTAAATTTTAAAGTTCCAGTATTCATATTTAAACATACTCCTAAAATTCCTTCTTTCTTAAATCTCTTACCAAAAGATGGTCCAGTAGCATTACTATTATGACGTAACTATTAATTCCTAAATTATAGATTATACTTATGCTAATCCATAATAAGCCCATCCAAATTCAAAGTCACAAAATGCAGTATTATAATTAAAATCTCTGCAAGTAGACACTCCAATCTTTAATTCATTTTCTGTTTTATCATCTGCTTCAATTTCCCAATATCCAATACCCTTTTCAAAGCCATAAGTAGCGACTGCGGTTCTAAACATGTAGGCTTATTCTTTTAAAAATATTCTTGTGTCTCCATCTGAAGAGACTATTCCAGTTCCCATTCTTTATCTATCCCATTTAAAAACAGGAATATTTGGATTTACTTAATCTGAATTTAAACCTAATTGATTAGCTAAAGTATAATATTATTAGTTTACTTTAAACTTATTAACCTATTTATCTATCTTTTACATATTATTTTAAGCAAGCATAAAGATCTAATTTATTCTTAGTTTATTTAATCTTACTCATTAACATACATGTATGATCACAAACCTAAATATATTGACTACATATTACTTTAAAGTTTTCAAATTCATATGTTGACCCTACTATATTCCCACAAACCTCATAATTTACACATTTCGGTAATTTGCAATTTATTTCATGTTTTTCAATCTCTGCAATTTTAAATGATTTTGGACAATAAGAACCTAATTTTCTAATTTAAAGATTACATCTAATTTCAAGATCATCATATATTTTTTTAAGAGATTTTTAAATATTTTAGATAGTTGAATTTTTCGGACACCTATTAATACATTCGCTAAATAATTTAGTTATTGCATTACGATTATTTTTTTAACCATGAATCTACACAAGGACCACAAAATACTGTTCCGCAACAACTACAATCTTTTGGAAGTCTAGCAACACATGAACAAATTGGACAATCAAAAATGTCCTCTTTGTAATTTGTGAATCTCACTTTATCAAAACCATAGTCATCACCCATATTTTATTAAATTTTGTTGAAATAATTATTGCTATATTATAATAAAAAAAAAGAATTTATATTATTAATCTCTTCTAGCAAAAATATTTACGCTCAGATTATTTAAAAAAATTTTACAATAGTTCGAATTTTCGTAAAAATCATGTAGATATTTTTAATTTGCTTATAGATAATTAATATCAAATATCCAATCATCATTTAGATGCTAATTGAGGGAATAATGCCTAAATGTTCATTGATTTATAACCTAATAAATTATTTGATATTGATTACCTAAAATCAAAATAATTGGTATGTATGTGAAATAAAACAATCTCATTAATAAATTTTTGCCATCTGTTGCAGTCCATCTAAGAAGTTAAGTGAATTTCATAATTTTTAATGTTTTATTTTAATTTTAATTATGACAATAAATAATATATATAAATTTAACTATTCCTTTAGCATTTATAATTACAAGAATCAACTACTTTTTCTTCATAATAATTTACATTTCAATTTAAAAATTTTATTTTTCATAACTTTTTAACTTCAGAAAATCCTTATTGATTTATAATTATATATGCTTAGATCAATAGCCTCTAACAAATAAATTCTGAAATTTAAAAATTATGAAAGGTCTAAATTTTTCTGAGATAATTTTAAATTTGATCTATTACAATTTTTATATAAATTTTTTATATATAAAAGTTTCTCTTCTATTGTTTAATTTAAAAATATATAAATATATTCTAAATTGGATTACTTGATAATAAATTTATTCCAAAAGTATTTGAAACAATAATTCAAAATAACAGTATTAATTTAATTTAGTTAATACTAAGTCTGGCAAAATTTTCAAAATATAATTCTAAATATTAGTGCCGACTAAGTATCATTATAAATCAGTTATTAAGGTATAGGTTTATATGCTATATTTAAATTTGAATAAAACTTAATTTATTTATAGAATATTTAAAATTTTTAATTTAATGTAAAAAGTTGTCTACGAATGTATATTATTTCTAATAATATCATAGTTCTCAAAAAGTGTGATATTTTTGGTTAAGGAGTTAATTTTAATTATAAAAAAGAAGATACTTATAAAACAGGATTTGGAGGGTTTGCAAGTATAGTAATAATTGTAGTTTTGGTTGGCTTTTTCCAATCAAATGTTATTACTTTCTTTGCAAAAACCCATATATCTGTTGATTTAAACATAAACTTCTAAGAAGATCCAGACCTTATTGAACTGAATGAGGAAAATTTTATGATTGCTTTTCAAATTGAACAAGCAAATTTTACAACCAATCCTTATTTTAACATTTCAGTGCTCTAATAGTAAAAATTAAGAAAACTAATTAAAATAGGAATGCTACTAGATTAGATAATGGAACAGTAGTTAAAATAATTTAAGAGGTTAATCTTATCCCTTGTACACTAGATAGATTTCAAAAAATATTTACAAAATATAATGTTGATTTCAAGACCCAATTCGACTAAATAGGACTTAAAAATTTCTTATGTCCAGATTATAATTATTCTTTAAAGCTAGGCGGAAGGTATACCAGTCATGAATTTAATTATGTAAAAATAACAGTGTCGGATTGTAGTAATAAGACAATTGAAAATTCTCGATTAACATGGAAGCCTGTTTGCTAATCTAAAGAAGCTATTTAAAATTATCTATCTAAAAATCCAGCATTTAAAGTCTCGCTTTACATGACAAATTTAGTTATGAACCCAACAAATCCATAAGATTTTACTTCTGCATTTCTGGATGACGAATTATATTTTACTTTTGTATATATTTTAGAATATCTTTTAGACACCAAAATAACTTTCGGGATAAGCAAATATATTTTGGAGAAAATATAATTTTTAAACAGATGATAGTTTGACACCTTTTTAAGTTATGGTAAATGAAACACATTACGTACGATCAGCAACAGATTATAGAGATTTAACACTTTTAGGAACTGCTGTTGATAGCACATATGCATAGTTCTTTATGAGAAGGAGTACTTACACTGAAAACGTTTATAGAAATTATTAAAAAGTAGACGATTTAATGTCTTATTTGGGAGGATTTTTATAAATTATGATAGTATTCTTTGGATTCTTTATTCAAGTTTATAATAAATAATCTTGTAATTTATATCATAAAATAATTTAGAACTAGTTGATTTATCAAATGAACTATTTGATTTTGATATTGAAGATAATTAAGCATAAAAACTAAATAGAAATGAATTGGTAGCTAATGCTAACGAGTCCTCCATTTAAGGTTTAGAAATGAATCAATAATAATCAATGATATATTTAGGAACTGCGTAGCCTAGTGCTAGATTTGATAAAGATTAAGTAATTATGAATAAATCTTAAAAATCCATGAAGAATACTTCAAAAGGAATATCATTAGGATAATTAAATTCAGTTCAAGAAATTACCCCTTTATCTTAATTATTTATTAATAATTAAAAATCAATAGAAAAAAATTAACCATCACCTGAAAAAATGGTTAATAATAATGGAAGATAATATTTTCTTGAATAAATCTAAAAATTATTTTCGAAAACAAAAAAATTAGATTTTACATTTAAATTTTTCATTTAAAAAGTATTTTGTGAAAGAATGATGAAAAATCCTTAAGTTTTATTATTAAACAAAGCAGTGTAAATAATTTATTTATTTAGAAATTAAATCAATGCAGAATTGGACGTATTTGGAATTTTGGATAAATTGCATGAGATAGATAAATTAAAAGAATTGCTATTAAAAAAACCTTAATAAATTATATTTAATTTTACTCCTAAACCGTTGATTACTTTATAAGAATCGAAATCTTTACCTTCGAGATAGCGAGCATAAACAATCAAATCCTCAAAACATTCTAGGTAATTAATCAAATAAGTTGTAGATCTTTCAATAAGGTGGAATCTTCTATGAAGATCTAATTAGACTAAGTAAGTAAACATGTAATTGAAAACAAAGATGACTTTATCGATCAAGATACTCCATAATATTTATATTCCAAGCTATTTAAAGTATGTAATTTTAAACAAATAGGCATATTAAAAACTGATGACTTTAATTGAAAACTAGCATGAAGATGCTTATTTAAACAATCAATTAATTAGAAAATTAGGCCCTTAAATCTAAAATATTTTTGAAGTTTCCTGGCTTTTGATGTAATAAACAAAAGCATCTAAAGAAATTGATGTAAATGATAGAGCTAAAAAGCTAATATCGTCTAAATTTAGCAGATTCAAAAACCAAATCTAACAAGAGCAAGAATCAAATGGAGAAGTTGATCCACAAGATATTGAAATATAGTTTAGTCCAAAAACATCCTAAAATTAAACCATTTTGAGACGAGTTATTGGAAAAAGAAATTCGAACGAATTTTGAAATTATATTATTAATTTACAAATTATTGCAAGATAAAATTTTTAAGTAAGCCAAATTACCAAATTCTTTTATTAAGCTATCACTCTTATGTTTAATCATGAAACTCTATAATGGCAGATTGTATAAGAAAGAAAGATTCATTAGAATTTAGTCTTCTGAAAAATTAAAAATTTTTCACAAAAATGAAGGTATTATGGAAAAAAATAGCAAAATATTTCCCAAAATCATAAATTTAGAAAATAAGAGGAAAAGATAAAAATTTCATCTAAATAAAAGAGCCTAAAAAAAAATTTTGCTAATTCTTATTTAATTAAGCCCAGTTTACTGTAAATTATTAGTTGAGAGACTGAATAAATATATCAATACTAAAACTTGAATATCAGTGTTAAGCTTTGAAATTAGCAAGAAAATGAAAATAAAATACTGAAGCAATGTTGAATACAAAATAAAGAATCTATTTGTAATTTAGAGAGGCATTTGATGAATAAAATAAAGATTAACAACTGAATTATAAATAAAAATCCTAGTATTCCATCCTGAATTATAANTTTGTTGATCCAGAATCACCATAATATTTATATTCCAAGCTATTTAAAGTATGTAATTTTAAACAAATAGGCATATTAAAAATTGATGATTTTAATTGAAAATTAGCATGAAGATGCTTATTTAAACAATCAATTAATTAAAAAATTAGGCCCTTAGATCTAAAATATTTTTGAAGTTTCCTGGTATTTGATGTAATAAACAAAAACATCTAAAGAAATTGATGTAAATGATGAAACTAAAAAGTAAGTATCATTTAAATTTAACAGATCCAAAAACCAAATCCAACAAGAGCAAGAATCAAATGAAGAAATTATTCCTATAGATATTTATAATTTAGTCCTAAAACATCCTAAAATTAAATCATCTTGAGATCTGTTATTGGAAAAAGAAATTCAAAAAGAATTTTGAAATTATATTATCAACTTAAAAATAATTGCAATATAAAATTTTTAAGTCTGGCAAATAAATAATTCTTTTATTAAATTGTCTCCTTATGTTTAATCATGATAGTATATAATAACTGATTATTTAAGAAAAAAAGATTATATTCTGTACTTTGAATTATTTAAGAAAAGATAGAAGTTAATTTTTGTTCAATATAATTAATATGATTAAGTTGCAGGGTAGTTTATAAATGATAATTATTCGCATTATATAACTATCCTAATTTTTAAGGAGAAAGTTAAAAAAAGAAATAAAAGAAGTTTTGTATTCTCGAAATTTATTCGAAGCTTTTGAGTTATTTAATTTTAAGTTCTTTAAAACTCATTTATTTATAAAGGATGACTTTTTTCTCCTCTATTATAAAGAATTTTTCGTTAAGAGAAATAATGGAAAAATAGCAAAATATTTGTTAAAATAATAAATTCAGTAACAATATGTAAAAAGATAAAAATGTCGTTTATGTATAATGATAAGAAATATTTTAACAGTCATAAATAGTTTATGTATAAAGTATTATTCATACCCTTTGGATTAATTGATTAATGAGTTTTTAAATGAGAGTTTATTTTAAAGTTCTGAAAAGAGAAGATGATAATTTTAATTATTTTGCAATATTATTATTAAATTCTAAAAATGGCTTTTGTATATCAAGCAGAAAGAGATATTAACAATGCATCTGGAGCTTTGCCATCTAATGTAGGTCCTGGAAGTTACATAGAAAATAAAAAATATGAAGTTCGAGCTCATGCTGCTCCATTTAATACACAAGTTGCAAGAAGCAAACCATTAAAAAAAAGCAATTCACCTGGTCCTGGCAGTTATAATGTTGAATTTGTCACTGAAGGGTATTAATAATTTTTAATTGTGAGTTAACGAGTTGTTTTATAATCAGCACAATCTGAAGTCAAAATTGTAGAATAATAAAAACAACAATCAGTTTTTATGTCATAAACAAAAAGATTTTAGGAACCTAAAATGTTGGAAACTCCAGGGTATCATTTTAAATATATTTGAGTCCTGGTGCTTATGATTCTACATAACAAAAGAAAATGGTTTAATAACAATATACATCCTAAAATTATATTGATCATCTAATGAAACTAAATAAATATTAATCAATACCATCTATTCNTATAAGAATCGAAATCTTTACCTTCGAGATAGCGAGCATAAACAATCAAATCCTCAAAACATTCTAGGTAATTAATCAAATAAGTTGTAGATCTTTCAATAAGGTGGAATCTTCTATGAAGATCTAATTAGACTAAGTAAGTAAACATGTAATTGAAAACAAAGATGACTTTATCGATCAAGATACTCCATAATATTTATATTCCAAGCTATTTAAAGTATGTAATTTTAAACAAATAGGCATATTAAAAACTGATGACTTTAATTGAAAACTAGCATGAAGATGCTTATTTAAACAATCAATTAATTAGAAAATTAGGCCCTTAAATCTAAAATATTTTTGAAGTTTCCTGGCTTTTGATGTAATAAACAAAAGCATCTAAAGAAATTGATGTAAATGATAGAGCTAAAAAGCTAATATCGTCTAAATTTAGCAGATTCAAAAACCAAATCTAACAAGAGCAAGAATCAAATGGAGAAGTTGATCCACAAGATATTGAAATATAGTTTAGTCCAAAAACATCCTAAAATTAAACCATTTTGAGACGAGTTATTGGAAAAAGAAATTCGAACGAATTTTGAAATTATATTATTAATTTACAAATTATTGCAAGATAAAATTTTTAAGTAAGCCAAATTACCAAATTCTTTTATTAAGCTATCACTCTTATGTTTAATCATGAAACTCTATAATGGCAGATTGTATAAGAAAGAAAGATTCATTAGAATTTAGTCTTCTGAAAAATTAAAAATTTTTCACAAAAATGAAGGTATTATGGAAAAAAATAGCAAAATATTTCCCAAAATCATAAATTTAGAAAATAAGAGGAAAAGATAAAAATTTCATCTAAATAAAAGAGCCTAAAAAAAAATTTTGCTAATTCTTATTTAATTAAGCCCAGTTTACTGTAAATTATTAGTTGAGAGACTGAATAAATATATCAATACTAAAACTTGAATATCAGTGTTAAGCTTTGAAATTAGCAAGAAAATGAAAATAAAATACTGAAGCAATGTTGAATACAAAATAAAGAATCTATTTGTAATTTAGAGAGGCATTTGATGAATAAAATAAAGATTAACAACTGAATTATAAATAAAAATCCTAGTATTCCATCCTGAATTATAACAAAACTGATTCTAAAAAGTGCAAGTAAATTTTTTTATATTGAAAGAAAACTGTATTCATTTAATATGTTAATAATAAAAGAAACTATTACGTAAAAGAAATAAAATTTTTTAATATAATATTATGAAAGTCACTTAGTAAATATAAGAAATATTTTAACAGTCATAAATAGTTTATGTATAAAGTATTATTCATACCCTTTGGATTAATTGATTAATGAGTTTTTAAATGAGAGTTTATTTTAAAGTTCTGAAAAGAGAAGATGATAATTTTAATTATTTTGCAATATTATTATTAAATTCTAAAAATGGCTTTTGTATATCAAGCAGAAAGAGATATTAACAATGCATCTGGAGCTTTGCCATCTAATGTAGGTCCTGGAAGTTACATAGAAAATAAAAAATATGAAGTTCGAGCTCATGCTGCTCCATTTAATACACAAGTTGCAAGAAGCAAACCATTAAAAAAAAGCAATTCACCTGGTCCTGGCAGTTATAATGTTGAATTTGTCACTGAAGGGTATTAATAATTTTTAATTGTGAGTTAACGAGTTGTTTTATAATCAGCACAATCTGAAGTCAAAATTGTAGAATAATAAAAACAACAATCAGTTTTTATGTCATAAACAAAAAGATTTTAGGAACCTAAAATGTTAGAAACTCCAGGGTATCATTTTAAATATATTTGAGTCCTGGTGCTTATGATTCTACATAACAAAAGAAAATGGTTTAATAACAATATACATCCTAAAATTATATTGATCATCTAATGAAACTAAATAAATATTAATCAATACCATCTATTCTAACACCAAATCAGTTATTAAGGGGAATAAAAGTAATATTAATAAAAAAAAAAATTCAATAATTAATAATTAACTTTTTCGATATTTATTAATATTTATTGAAAATCTGTATCCATTTTCTAGAATAATTTTTATTTTTAATTTTAATTTTTTCTCATAATTTTGTTTTATTCAATTGTTCAAAACTCAAGTGTGAGTCCAATTAGTTTTATATGCTACATCTATATTTAATGAATAAAACTTAATTTATTTATTGATTATTTAATTTTTTTAATTTTATGTAAGTTGTCTAAGAATGTATATTTTTACTTATGATATCATAGTTCTCAAAAAGTGTGATATTTTTGGTTAAGGAGTTAATTTTAATTATAAAAAAGAAGATACTTATAAGACAGGATTTGGAGGGTTTGCAAGTATAGTAATAATTGTAGTTTTGGTTGTCTTTTTTCAATCAAATGTTATTACTTTCTTTGCAAAAACTCATATATCTGTTGCTTTAACCACAAATTTTGATGAAGATCCAGACTTAATTGAACTTAATGATGAAAATTTTATGATTGCTTTTCAAATTGAACAAGCAAATTTTACAACCAATCCTTATTTTAACATTTCAGTGCTCCAATAGTAATAATGCTAATTAAAATAGGAATGCTACTAGATTAGATAATGGAACAGTAGTTAAAATAAATTAAGAGGTTAATCTTATACCTTGTACACTCGATAGATTCCAAAAAATATTTACAAAATACAATGTTGATTTCAAGACCCAATTCGACTAAGTTGGACTTAAAAATTTCTTATGTCCAGATTATAATTATTCTTTAAAGCTAGGAGGAAGGTATGCCAGTCATGAATTTGACTATATAAAAATAACAGTGTCGGATTGTAGTAATAAGACAATTGAAAATTCTCGATTAACATGGAAGCCTGTTTGCTAATCTAAAGAAGCTATATCAAATTATCTATTGAAAAATTCAGCATTTAAAGTCTCGCTTTACATGACAAATTTAGTTATGAACCCAACAAATCCATAAGATTTTACTTCTGCATTTCTGGATGACGAATTATATTTTACTTTTGTATATATTTTAGAATATCTTTTAGACACCAAAATAACTTTCGAGATAAGCAAATATATTTTGGAGAAAATATAATTTTTAAACAGATGATAGTTTGACACCTTTTTAAGTTATGGTAAATGAAACACATTACGTACGATCAGCAACAGATTATAGAGATTTAACACTTTTAGGAACTGCTGTTGATAGCACATATGCATAGTTTTATATGAGAAGGAGTACTTACACTGAAAACGTTTATAGAAATTATTAAAAAGTAGACGATTTAATGTCTTATTTGGGAGGATTTTTATAAATTATGATAGTATTCTTTGGATTCTTTATTCAAGTTTATAATAAATAATCTTGTAATTTATATCATAAAATAATTTAGAACTAGTTGATTTATCAAATGAACTATTTGATTTTGATATTGAAGATAATTAAGCATAAAAACTAAATAGAAATGAATTGGTAGCTAATGCTGATGATTTCGATTTCTAAGCTTAAGACTCGAATCAATAATAGTCAATGATAAGTTTAGGACCTGCTTAGCAAAGTGTGAGATTTGATAAAGATTAAGTAAATATGAATAAATCTTAAAAATCCATAAAGAATCCTTCAAAAGGAGTATCATTAAAATAATTAAATTCAGTTCAAGAAATTACCCCTTTATCCTAATTATCTATTAATAATTAAAAATTAATAGAAAAACATTAAACTTCACTTGAAAAAATGGGTAGCAAAAATGGAAGATAATATTTTCTTGAATAAATTTAAAAATTATTTTCGAAAACAAAAAAATTAGATTTTACCTTTAAATTTTTCATTTAAAAAGTATTTTGTGAAAGAATGATGAAAAATCCTTAAGTTTTATTATTAAACAAAGCAGTGTAAATAATTTATTTATTTAGAAATTAAATCAATGCAGAATTGGACGTATTTGGAATTTTGGATAAATTGCATGAGATAGATAAATTAAAAGAATTGCTATTAAAAAAACCTTAATAAATTATATTTAATTTTACTCCTAAACCGTTGATTACTTTATAAGAATCGAAATCTTTACCTTCGAGATAGCGAGCATAAACAATCAAATCCTCAAAACATTCTAGGTAATTAATCAAATAAGTTGTAGATCTTTCAATAAGGTGGAATCTTCTATGAAGATCTAATTAGACTAAGTAAGTAAACATGTAATTGAAAACAAAGATGACTTTATCGATCAAGATACTCCATAATATTTATATTCCAAGCTATTTAAAGTATGTAATTTTAAACAAATAGGCATATTAAAAACTGATGACTTTAATTGAAAACTAGCATGAAGATGCTTATTTAAACAATCAATTAATTAGAAAATTAGGCCCTTAAATCTAAAATATTTTTGAAGTTTCCTGGCTTTTGATGTAATAAACAAAAGCATCTAAAGAAATTGATGTAAATGATAGAGCTAAAAAGCTAATATCGTCTAAATTTAGCAGATTCAAAAACCAAATCTAACAAGAGCAAGAATCAAATGGAGAAGTTGATCCACAAGATATTGAAATATAGTTTAGTCCAAAAACATCCTAAAATTAAACCATTTTGAGACGAGTTATTGGAAAAAGAAATTCGAACGAATTTTGAAATTATATTATTAATTTACAAATTATTGCAAGATAAAATTTTTAAGTAAGCCAAATTACCAAATTCTTTTATTAAGCTATCACTCTTATGTTTAATCATGAAACTCTATAATGGCAGATTGTATAAGAAAGAAAGATTCATTAGAATTTAGTCTTCTGAAAAATTAAAAATTTTTCACAAAAATGAAGGTATTATGGAAAAAAATAGCAAAATATTTCCCAAAATCATAAATTTAGAAAATAAGAGGAAAAGATAAAAATTTCATCTAAATAAAAGAGCCTAAAAAAAAATTTTGCTAATTCTTATTTAATTAAGCCCAGTTTACTGTAAATTATTAGTTGAGAGACTGAATAAATATATCAATACTAAAACTTGAATATCAGTGTTAAGCTTTGAAATTAGCAAGAAAATGAAAATAAAATACTGAAGCAATGTTGAATACAAAATAAAGAATCTATTTGTAATTTAGAGAGGCATTTGATGAATAAAATAAAGATTAACAACTGAATTATAAATAAAAATCCTAGTATTCCATCCTGAATTATAACAAAACTGATTCTAAAAAGTGCAAGTAAATTTTTTTATATTGAAAGAAAACTGTATTCATTTAATATGTTAATAATAAAAGAAACTATTACGTAAAAGAAATAAAATTTTTTAATATAATATTATGAAAGTCACTTAGTAAATATAAGAAATATTTTAACAGTCATAAATAGTTTATGTATAAAGTATTATTCATACCCTTTGGATTAATTGATTAATGAGTTTTTAAATGAGAGTTTATTTTAAAGTTCTGAAAAGAGAAGATGATAATTTTAATTATTTTGCAATATTATTATTAAATTCTAAAAATGGCTTTTGTATATCAAGCAGAAAGAGATATTAACAATGCATCTGGAGCTTTGCCATCTAATGTAGGTCCTGGAAGTTACATAGAAAATAAAAAATATGAAGTTCGAGCTCATGCTGCTCCATTTAATACACAAGTTGCAAGAAGCAAACCATTAAAAAAAAGCAATTCACCTGGTCCTGGCAGTTATAATGTTGAATTTGTCACTGAAGGGTATTAATAATTTTTAATTGTGAGTTAACGAGTTGTTTTATAATCAGCACAATCTGAAGTCAAAATTGTAGAATAATAAAAACAACAATCAGTTTTTATGTCATAAACAAAAAGATTTTAGGAACCTAAAATGTTGGAAACTCCAGGGTATCATTTTAAATATATTTGAGTCCTGGTGCTTATGATTCTACATAACAAAAGAAAATGGTTTAATAACAATATACATCCTAAAATTATATTGATCATCTAATGAAACTAAATAAATATTAATCAATACCATCTATTCNTAAATTTTTCATTTAAAAAGTATTTTGTGAAAGAATGATGAAAAATCCTTAAGTTTTATTATTAAACAAAGCAGTGTAAATAATTTATTTATTTAGAAATTAAATCAATGCAGAATTGGACGTATTTGGAATTTTGGATAAATTGCATGAGATAGATAAATTAAAAGAATTGCTATTAAAAAAACCTTAATAAATTATATTTAATTTTACTCCTAAACCGTTGATTACTTTATAAGAATCGAAATCTTTACCTTCGAGATAGCGAGCATAAACAATCAAATCCTCAAAACATTCTAGGTAATTAATCAAATAAGTTGTAGATCTTTCAATAAGGTGGAATCTTCTATGAAGATCTAATTAGACTAAGTAAGTAAACATGTAATTGAAAACAAAGATGACTTTATCGATCAAGATACTCCATAATATTTATATTCCAAGCTATTTAAAGTATGTAATTTTAAACAAATAGGCATATTAAAAACTGATGACTTTAATTGAAAACTAGCATGAAGATGCTTATTTAAACAATCAATTAATTAGAAAATTAGGCCCTTAAATCTAAAATATTTTTGAAGTTTCCTGGCTTTTGATGTAATAAACAAAAGCATCTAAAGAAATTGATGTAAATGATAGAGCTAAAAAGCTAATATCGTCTAAATTTAGCAGATTCAAAAACCAAATCTAACAAGAGCAAGAATCAAATGGAGAAGTTGATCCACAAGATATTGAAATATAGTTTAGTCCAAAAACATCCTAAAATTAAACCATTTTGAGACGAGTTATTGGAAAAAGAAATTCGAACGAATTTTGAAATTATATTATTAATTTACAAATTATTGCAAGATAAAATTTTTAAGTAAGCCAAATTACCAAATTCTTTTATTAAGCTATCACTCTTATGTTTAATCATGAAACTCTATAATGGCAGATTGTATAAGAAAGAAAGATTCATTAGAATTTAGTCTTCTGAAAAATTAAAAATTTTTCACAAAAATGAAGGTATTATGGAAAAAAATAGCAAAATATTTCCCAAAATCATAAATTTAGAAAATAAGAGGAAAAGATAAAAATTTCATCTAAATAAAAGAGCCTAAAAAAAAATTTTGCTAATTCTTATTTAATTAAGCCCAGTTTACTGTAAATTATTAGTTGAGAGACTGAATAAATATATCAATACTAAAACTTGAATATCAGTGTTAAGCTTTGAAATTAGCAAGAAAATGAAAATAAAATACTGAAGCAATGTTGAATACAAAATAAAGAATCTATTTGTAATTTAGAGAGGCATTTGATGAATAAAATAAAGATTAACAACTGAATTATAAATAAAAATCCTAGTATTCCATCCTGAATTATAACAAAACTGATTCTAAAAAGTGCAAGTAAATTTTTTTATATTGAAAGAAAACTGTATTCATTTAATATGTTAATAATAAAAGAAACTATTACGTAAAAGAAATAAAATTTTTTAATATAATATTATGAAAGTCACTTAGTAAATATAAGAAATATTTTAACAGTCATAAATAGTTTATGTATAAAGTATTATTCATACCCTTTGGATTAATTGATTAATGAGTTTTTAAATGAGAGTTTATTTTAAAGTTCTGAAAAGAGAAGATGATAATTTTAATTATTTTGCAATATTATTATTAAATTCTAAAAATGGCTTTTGTATATCAAGCAGAAAGAGATATTAACAATGCATCTGGAGCTTTGCCATCTAATGTAGGTCCTGGAAGTTACATAGAAAATAAAAAATATGAAGTTCGAGCTCATGCTGCTCCATTTAATACACAAGTTGCAAGAAGCAAACCATTAAAAAAAAGCAATTCACCTGGTCCTGGCAGTTATAATGTTGAATTTGTCACTGAAGGGTATTAATAATTTTTAATTGTGAGTTAACGAGTTGTTTTATAATCAGCACAATCTGAAGTCAAAATTGTAGAATAATAAAAACAACAATCAGTTTTTATGTCATAAACAAAAAGATTTTAGGAACCTAAAATGTTGGAAACTCCAGGGTATCATTTTAAATATATTTGAGTCCTGGTGCTTATGATTCTACATAACAAAAGAAAATGGTTTAATAACAATATACATCCTAAAATTATATTGATCATCTAATGAAACTAAATAAATATTAATCAATACCATCTATTC